>CM021107.1:556453213-556529907 GCA_007115665.2 Sequoiadendron giganteum | reverse complement strand
ATCCACACCATAAACCATTATTCGAACATGAATAAACCTTCCATTTGGAACCAACAAAAGAAAAAGTCTTACAAATCCAAATTTAAAAATCAAAAGTCAAAGGCCATCAAATCAAACAACAAGACAAGTGGATAAATGAAGTTAAAATGGATCCTAAAGGAAAATAGATCAAGCAAAGAAAATTTGTGAAATCCAAAAGTCAATCAAAATGTGGAGCCACAAGACAAGATGACTCCCACATATAATAAATGTCCAGCTCCTTCGAAATGGTCATCAACCAAGGCATCAAATAGTGTTGGTTCCAAAAATTATCCTAATCAAAATTCCAAATTCTACCATCCAACACTTAAAGTTTGGAAAATAAAAAGTGATTCATCCAAACATCCAAACAATCCTTCCATGCCTACCACCATCCTTCATAATCCTACATCTCGCTTAAAGTCCAAAAATCCCATGTCAAAAATCTATCACATCTTGGCAGAAACTCTTTATCATAAGGACTCTCATGGAACTCTATCACGATGTGTGTATTTTAATAAGGCCAACTCTAGTATCAAAAAGGATCACAATGAAATCAATCAGTTGTATGTAAGCACTATGATCTTGACAAGGCGACTACTTCAGAAAGGTCATTATTGGAATATCATGGCACTCATCTCTACATTGGCATTGAAAGCAAATTTAGAATAATCAGTGAGCTCCCAAGACACCCTACCCATATAAACAATTTCTAAAATAAATAAAAAATGAAAAATAAAAAAATTGTCACCTTGATGAAAACTTGGCAAACAGGCACCCTGGTGACACCAAAAAAATTAAAAAGTCAAAAATAAATAAATAGTAAAGAGATATTTTTTGTCTAATAGTGAAAACCATTCTTATGGCACTTTGGATAAGTACCATGATGAAAACTAGGCAAACAAGCATGCATACTCAAATTTATACATGCATGAAGAAGTGTGGAAGCCTAAATTATGAAACATGAAGTGTGAGATGATGAAGTGATGAAGTCAGGAGATGATAGAAAAATATAGTAAAGAGAAAAAATTTGTCCAATAGTGAAAACCATTCTTATGGTGCTTTGGATAAGTACCATGATGAAAACCTGGAAAATAGGCATGTGTACTCAAATTTATACATGCATGAATAAGTGTGGAAGCCTAAATTATGAAACATGAAGTGTGAGATGATGAAGTGATGAAGTCAGGAGATGATAAAAAAAAATAGTAAAGAGAAAAATTTCATCCAATAGTGAAAACCATTCTTATGGTGCTTTGGATAAGTACCATGATGAAAACCATGAAAACATGCATCATGCGTAAAATAAACTATCTATGAAGATGACTACACTTAGGGGCAAGTCATCTCATCTCCCGTACCTTTACTATGACATTTACTTATGACATTTCCATCTATCCATCTAAGCCTTGGCATTTCCATCCATTGATCTTGACAGTGACTGAGGTACACACATAAATCATGCTTTGGGAAATTTTTTGACATGTCTATCCTTTTGACCATACCTTATTCAAGAAATATCATGTCCTTACTTTCATAGCCCTTGAAGATCACATGAAAATTCCTTGAGTCTTATGTCTCCCATAGCCATCCATCTTCCTTTTATACCTATCACCTATCTTGGTTTCCCTTGTCAATGGTCTAAATATCCTCCATCATCCCATCCAATCCTAACAAAGTCATTTAAAATGCAACAAGCCTAATCTTAACAATTTTGTTATGCAACCTAACAAATCATCCAAAACATTCCTTGGTTTTTTCCTAGCCTTGATGCAAACCTTGATCCTTTAGCCACATAATCATCATATCCATGTTGTTTCGAGGATGTGTCCTTCCCACATCAAATGATGTCATCATCATCATCATCATCATCATCATCATCATCATCATCATCATCATCATCATCATCATCATCATCACCTATCAATTGGTATTCAACTTGACTAGAGGAAAGATCATGGTTGTCTTGGGATTCTTGTGCATGTGTGATCGCTTGCTTGTAGGCATCATTCACATGCATTTGTCACGATCCTCATAAAACATCAAAAATCCATAAAAATAATAAAATTTCCTAAAAAAATCCAAACAAATTATAAAAATTCAAAATAAAAAAAAAAAAATTATAAAACTTCAAAATCCAAAAAAATAGAAACATTTAAAAACCCAAAAACATCCAAATAATTTTCCAGACCCCCAAAAAAGATTCAAGTTAGTCATGTTAGCCAGTCCATGTCATTGTCGAACTATGTTGCCTCTGTGACTCAATGTAGGCAAGGTCATTTGTTGATGCGCCCCCGAGGCATTAGGTCAATCCGTTAGGATTCATCTTGTCTCATCAAATAAGTCAGACACAATAAAAATCAAATAGAAGACAATAGACAACATAGTCCAACCGATTGTTAAGTCCAATTTAGACAACACTGTCTAATCGGTCATATAGTCAAAACCAATCAAATTGTCAAAGCAATGGAAATCTCATCACTCTTTGGTCCCCTCCAAGATGTTTCCTTCTTGGACTTGGACCCCGTCAAAATGTCATTTGCCTTCTCATGATGTGTCCTTCCTAACGATAGACACCATCCAACTGTCAACACCATCGAATTGGCAACACGTCAAAACTGTCCAGATTGTCAAAATGTCAAACTATCATGCAATCAATCTTTGACAAACAAACACTAGCAAACACAACTAAATGGCTATTAATTTTTTTGGTCTATTTTTTCTTATCTTTTTATTCCTTTTTCTCTTGGTCATGTTACTAGCTACCTCGAGGATGTCCCATGAAGGATTTAGAGGTGCGATGATGTCTCATGACCTATTTTGTTTTCTTTGATTGTTGTCTGTGGATTGTCTTGACAAAAAGATTGGGGCAACTTGGCCCTTAGTATGAGTTAGGACATTCCTTGTTTGCGACTATATGTTTTGCAAGTGGATGAACTTGCATACCTTGGACTATGTCATACCATGGTGTTTGTTGTCCATTTGTGTCATTTTACCACCCAATGATGATTAGTGCAGAGTCTTGCCTGGAAAAATATGCATCTTTAAAGTTGTCTCCACTAACATCCATGTCCTCCACGCTAACATTTCATTTATGCCGCTTATCTATTTTCCTCTTATTCATTTCGAGAGCAAACTCATGTTCTTTGAACCCGCATGTCCTCTCGAGAGGGCATACCACAACCCTCCTCATCATCCTTCCTCATCCTCTTTACACTAGGGCATGTTTTGACTGAATTTCTTTGACACAACACGATAAAATACATTGTATCAAAGAGGGGCAAAATGTAGACACTAAAAATTGTCCCAGGTTTGTGATTTCTAAATTCTCCATCATTTCCACTTTTGTCTTTGATAATTAAATAATTTTAATTATTTAATTATTTTCTAAAGTCATAATTCTTCTATTCATTAAATAATTTTAATTATTTAATTAATTCATTTTTTTAATCTTTATTCCACCTTGATTAATTAATTAAATATTATTTATTTATTTATGTCACTAATTAAGTCCTCGTCTTTCTGAAATTAAATAAATTCTTATTTATTAAATCTTTGTCCACTTTCCACTATAATTAAATAATTCATTTTAATTATTTAATTATTCATCAGCCTTTTCTCTCCTAAATTAAATAAATTTTATATATTTAATTTGGTCTACTCTCTTGAATTTTGAATTATAACATTATTTAATTCAAAATGATTTCTTTTCTCACATTCCTCTATAATTAAATAGTTATTTTAATTATTTAATTATTCATTGGCCACCTAAATTAAATATTTTTTATTATTTAATTTCTCCTATCACCTCTTTATCCATGCGAATCTTATCTTCCACATCGAATCTTATCTCTTGACATCTCATTTAATCTTAGCCCTTGATTGAATTATCTCATAATTCAATCTCAACCCTTCATCCTTATCATTTTCCCTAGTTTAGCCCTAACCCTATTTCATACAACTTTCAATATTGGCCATTGATTAATACATCTTATTGGCATCCAATCTCAACCATTCATTCAATTTCGTCTTTTCTATAAAATACCTTACCCTTGTCATTTTCACTATCTACACATATTATGCAAGTATATGCTGCTAGTGTGAGACAACAATCTTCAATATTTTGCTAATCACTTGTCATAGGTTGATTATTGCACACTCAAATTTGAGGGCAATTAACATATTCAAGTAAAATGGAGAAGTGCAATGGAGGTGAATCAATTGTAGCATGAAGAATTGGTAATATTGTTTTATTCTTTATGTCTTTATGCTCATTTGTGCTTCATTGTTTATTAGGGTTTGATTTATATGCTTTATTGCATTAACCTTAATATTTTAGCCCTAATTACAAAGATTTTCAAGAAGAGGAAGCGAAAAATCTTGCACCTCTAGAAAAGGAAGTGTTGCAGCAAGCTAACAATGATGACTTATGGAATATGAGGTTTGATGGAGCTTTCTAAAATGTTGGAGCTAGTGCAGGGGTAATACTCATTTCCCCCAGTGGTAAGACATTCAATTTTTCATTTCAATTATTGTTTGCATGAACAAACAATGTAGCTAAGTATGAAGCCTTACTGCTAGGGTTGAAGCTGGTTGAGAAACATGGTATTAAAAAGTTAAGAGTTTTTGGAGACTTAGAACTAGTCGTTTCTCAGGTTAGAGGGGAGTATGCATCAAAGAATACTATATTAAGATAGTATAGAAATGATATATGGAATTCTATTGAGCAATTTGATTCATTTGGCATTGAGTGGTTTGATAGGGGTAACAACAGAGTAGCAAATTTACTTGCTAACATTGCCCTCTTGCCAAATGATATTATTTTCACTGGCATTTCAAAGGTTGAAGTGCAGATTAGACCCTCAATTCTTGACAACATCAATAATTGGTAAGTTTTTAATGATGATAATGATATCTTGATGGGTATGTGCAGGATCATGATGGGCCAAAAAGTGGCGATATCTAAGTGATATGATGGCCCATATGGCTGATGAATTTTTTTTTACCCAAAATTGATGAAACGAAAAGGGTTTTTAAAGGAGATTCTCAGATTTCCACCAATATAAATTATGATTTACTTTGAATGTAATAAATATTATTATTCATTTTCTATTTGAATTACGACTAAAGTCCCGATTGATAGGCTGATTGAAAAAAATATATAGCTTTCAAACAGTATCACATTTTTTGAATCCAAAACATGTGTCACACTCTATTCTTCACATACTATAGGATTAAAAAAACAAGAATTGAATTTCATGAAGTTTTGACCAAGTTAAGGTGGTCAGACATACAAGTTTTTATATTTTCTAAAAGTTATAATAAAAAATTCATAATTAATTATATACTTGGAAAAAAATTACAAATAAATATGCATCACATTGGGACATGAGTCCCCTACTTATATCTAAAATATTATCATTTTATGGTGGTTAGGGTGATCAGACAAACACCTACTTCTTATTTTTCCTTGAAATTTAAGTACTACTGCACTGAAATTTTTAAATTTTCACCAAATAGATTTTTAAAAATAAAAAATAAACCTATTAGTTCAGAAAATACATTCAATTTTCAACAGATTCTATTCTTACATATTTTTGAAATAATATAGATAACTTATTCAAATTTTTACGCCAAGTTGCCTAACTCTGATTTTCTGAATTTTATTGCCACTTAAGGGCCTATTTTTTCCATGATGATCCTGCACATACCCTGATGTTTTTACAATGCATTGATGAGTATGAGTGTCAAGAAATTGATTTTGTAGCCTTTGTGGAAGAGGTGGATGGAAAGGAGACCATATTTTGGAATGAGATTATATATTTGAAAACCAATAAGATTCCCAAAGGATTAGTAGCATTGGAGAGGCTATTTGATGGCCCTAATAGAATTAATGCTGAGAAAACATCCACTCACAAAGAAGATATGGAAGAAGTGAATTTTGGGATAGAGAATGCTCCAAAGAAAGTGTATATTGGAAAGAAGATGAAACCTCAGGTTAGAGAAATGTCGATTTCCCTATTGAGAAAATATAGACATGTGTTTGCATGGTCCTATGATTACCTAAAGGCATATAGTGAAGTGTTATTTCAACATAAAATACCTTTGAAGATAAATGCCAAAACTTTTAGATAAATTAGAGGTCAATTAATCTCACTTTTGAACCTAAGATGTAGGAAGAACTTGTGAAGTTAAGGGATGATGGGATTATTAGACCTATTAGGAATTCTACTTGGGTTTCAAACCCTGTTCTAGTTAGGAAGAAAAATGGTGACATTATAATTTGTGTTGTCTTCATAAACTTGAATGTGTCATCATTAAAGGATATTTAACCTTTTCAAAACATGGAAGCCATGTTAAAAAAGGTAACTGGTTGTGAGTTGTTATCTATGATGGATGGATTTTTAGGTTATAATTAGTTAATGGTTAAAGAATATGAGCAATACAAAAAAACTTTCACTACCCCATGGGGCACTTATGTCTACGTTAGGATGTCATTTGGATTAACAAATTCAAGGGATAATTTTTAGAGAGCCATGGATGTGGCATTTTCTGATTTCATAGACATATTTCTAGCAGTTTATCAAGATGAACTCATTGCATACAGTAAAAAAGAGGAGAACCATTGTATGCATCTGGATAAAGTGTTCAAGAAAGCACTTGAGTACGAGATTTCTTTAAATCCTAGTAAATGTGTGTTTGGAGTAAATAAAGGTAAGCTATTATTCCACATTGTATCTAAGGATGGGATAAGGATTGATCCTGAGAGAGTAGCTACCATAGAGAAAATTCCATAGTAAAAAAATGTCAAGGGTATCCAGTCATTTTTTAGAAAATATTTTTTTTTAAGAAGGTTTGTCACTAACTTTGCTAAGATTAAAAGACCCATTTCTAAGATGTTGAAGAAGGGAGAAAGGCTGGTTTGGAATGAGGAGTCTATCCAAGATTTAAAAAGCATAAAGAAAGCTATGAAAGAGGCTCCAGTGCTAAGATATCCATTTTTTTGAAGCCTATGCTTATTTTCTCCTTTGATTCTTTCCATACTATTGTTGTTGTGTTGTTGCAGAAAAATGATGAGGGATTTGAACAACCTATTGCATTCTCTAGCAAGTATTTACAAGCCATAGAGCTTAAGTATGACATTACTGAGGAGAAATCCTATGCTTTAGTCGAGGCTATGAATAATTTTAGAACATACTTAATGGGAGCTATAGTCATAGAATTTGTACCAAGTGCTACAGTGAAGGTGGTGGAGGAGCACCTAGGAAACACTAGGCATTAGGAAGTTTGGGATGCATTTTGTTTTAATGTATTTCCATGAAGGTCATGTTGACCATTGGAATAGAGTTAGAGGCCTAATAATATGCCTTGTTCAGGAGTGATCAGTAGGTTAAGGAGGGGAAAGGTTTAATGAGTTTGGAAACTCACTTTTCCTAGTTTTCTTTGAATAGGCAAAAGTGGTACATTTTGCACCTTTGCCACTTTGTAACCAACATGTCCGACCAAGGGGAAAGTTAACTAATTTTCTGGCCTATATAGGGAATGCTTCGACCTGTGAGCAAGGTTGGAAGGCATTGGAAGCTTTTGTAATTTTGGAAATTCATGAATGCTAGTGTGGACAGTGAGAAGGATTGACTAAATTTTTGTGTTATGCCTTAAATTTAGTGGTCAAGAGCGATCATGGCTCTATAAAATGTTGTATTTTATGGTGTGGACTATTCTCTGAGATTTTTTGGTAGTATTTAGGGCATGTGTTCAATTTGCAGGTGTGTTTGGTAGTTGTTTTGTTTCTTTTGAATTGCTGATCTGACTAGCAACCTATCAAGAATGGAGATTTAGTTCTCTTTCCCACTGTACCTGGTGTACAATATTTTGGGGATTGAGGATAGACTCCATGGTTGTAAATATAGTAGGTCTAGGAGTGGTTAGGAGTCTAGGAGGCATGGATAAAGTCTTCTCCTAGGTGAGCTTGACAGTGCCCAGCTAGGAGAGACAGTAAGTGCAAAGCACTATTAAGTGCAGGGGTGTCCGTTCAAAGTAATTTTCCCATGGAAGAAGGATGGTGTGATGGTCACCAAGCTATGGGAAAGTTTAGGAGACTCCATCAATTCATTTGGTGAGAGGAAACCTTAAAATTCTGCAAGAAAATAGGGAAAAGACCCAAAATGACCTAGGTTTTTGCACATTTCCAGTTTGAGGAACTATACGGATAGTGGAGACCCAAGGCACCAAAAATATTTTAGAGGAGGGTATAAGTATCAAGAAAATGAAAGAAATAATGGTTGCTCTCTGGAGGACTTAGGAACATAAGCCTATTTTCTCGGAGTTGGAGGCCTAATTGGGGCTCAAAGGCTAGTAGCCTTTTTAACCCTAGATGAGGGTTTGGTGAAAGCGATGGAAGAATGGAGTTTGGTGAACTTAAAAGAACCCTAGGAGGATGGTGTGAAGCTAGTAGAAATGTCTCTACACCCCTACAAAGAACAAATTGAGAGTTGGGAGTAATTAGCCTTTAGGGAAGATTAAGGGCTAACAAAAGAATAGGAGCATTGCACCAAGGGGGACTTGGTAGATTGAGAGTGAGATGATAGTAGGGTTGGCCAGTAGAACTAGGGGTACCTATACATGAGGTAGGACCTAAAGTTCAAGGTGGGAGAGACACCTAGGAGATCTTGCAAACAAAGATCCAAAGCATGGAGCAATGATTGTTCCATCCAACCCTTCCCTATCAGATTGGTATCAAAGCAAGTTAAAGATTTGGGAGAGAAAATTGTATGTCAGACCTTGAATCCAGTGGTTCCACAACCATGGTGACAAACATTGAGTTGGAAAAGAAGGTTGAATATCAGGAGGAAGATAATAGGAGGTTGAGAGAAAGACTAGCTCAACTAGAGCAAGCATTGAGCAATGTGCAAGTTAAGGCCGATGAGGTGAGTGATAGATTGAAGGGTAGGGTACCAAAGTGTGAAGAGGTTGTAGAGGAAGACAAGACCCCTGAACTTGACCTTGTTCTACAAGAGGAGCCTTTCTTGAAGGCATTAAAATCTTTGAGCAGGATATCATTTGAAGGCATACCACTGTTTAGTGGCAAATTGGAAGTTGACCTAGTCCTGGATTGGATAGAAGGCATGGAGAACCATTTTGAATGTGATGGAGTCACTAAAGCACAGAAGGTGAAGGTGGCCAAGTCTAGATTGAGAGGATCTTCCTTGACATGGTGGAAATTCATTCAAACAAAGAGGGAAAAGGAAGGAAAGAAGCCTATCTCAACTTGGAAAGGTATGGTGGCAAAAGTGAGAGAAGGATATGTACTAGAGGATTATGAGATTTAGTTACACAAGAATAGACAAAGCTTGAGACAAAGACACCAAGATGTGAACACTTACACTAAGGATTTTCCAAAAACTTTGTATGAGGTCCAATGTTTCAGAAGATGAAAGTCTCAAGGTGGCTAGGTATCTGAACAGCTTGAAGTGGAACATCCAAGAAGAGATGAATCTTCTAAGTCCTAAGAAAGTTAACCAATGATATCAATTAGCTATTAAGATTGAGGAAATAAGCAAGAGGAAACATGATCAGGTTTCTAAGAGTAGAGGCAAAGGAAGAGATCAAAGGGATAAAAGATGACATAGAGGGGGCTAGCAAGGTAGAGGAAATGAGCAAAGAAACCAAGGAGAGTCTAAACTCACTGAGCATGGGAGTGAAACACCTTCTAGAGGAGGTTATGGAAGAGGTAGAGGTTCTCAAGGAGGATCAAATAGAGGAAGAGGAGCAGGCAGGAGCAATTCATACTTTGCTTCGATGAAATGTTACCATTGTGGTCAAGTAGGACATCCATCTTATAGGTGCCAGGAGAAAGCATCTTCATCAAATGCTAAGAAGAGGGTGGCATATGCTCAAGGGGACACCATGAGTACTAAATCACCAGAGATCAGTCACATTGAATTTGAAATGGGAGAGAATCTGATGTTTAGGAGAGTTTTGATCAGACAACCAATTAAGGAAGAACCAAAACAAAGAAGAGCTCTATTTAGAGTGAGATGCAAGATACTTGGAAAATTATGCAAGGTCATTGTAGATTCAAGTTCAATAGACAACATTATCTCAGAAGAGGCAGTAAAGAAGCTAAAATTGGAGAAGGTACCCCACACTAACCCCTACAAAGTGACATGGCTAAACAAAGGGCAGAGTGTTCTTGTTAATGAGCAAGTAACAGTTTAGTTTTCCATTGGAGGGTACAACGATAAGCTAATTTGTGATGTATTATCCATGGATGCATGCCATCTATTATTGGGCAGACCAAGGCAGTATGACAAAAGTACCATGTATGTTGGGAAGGAGAATACTATATTCTTTTAAAAAGGATGGAAACACCTTTAAGTTGCACTCACTGTCAAAAGAGGATGAAGGACAGCCAAAGACACCAAGTGTTCTATTAAGCAATGGCAATGAGTTCCTTAACAACCTACATAAAGGGGGTGAAGGTTATGTGATCATGTTGCAGTCCAAAGAAGGAGACAAGACTGAGAAAATAGTCATACCCGGAGCAGTCCAAAATTTGTTTGAGAAGTATAAGGACATAGAAACTTTTGGTGCACCTACAACTTTACCTCCTAAAAGGGCCATTAGTCATCAGATTGACTTCATACCTGGAGCATCATTGCCAAACAAAGCAACTTATAAGCTTACACTGGATCAGAATCTAGAGGTAGCTAGACAAGTGCAGGAGTTGATGGATCAAGTCTTGATTAGGAAGAGCATCAACCCATGTGCAGTACCAGTGGTCTTAGCAACCAAGAAAGAAGGCAAGTGGAGGTTATGCACTGACTCTATAGAAATAAATAGAATTACAATTAGGTATAGGTTCCCTATTCCTAGGATTGAGGACTTGATGGATTGTCTTGGAGGAGCTCAGTACTTCACCAAGTTGGATCTCAAGAGTGGATACCAGCAGATCAGAATCAAGGATGGAGATGAGTGGAAGACAACACTAAAGACAATAGATGGGTTTTATGAGTGGAGAGTTATGCCATTTGGTCTCTCTAATGCCCCTAGCACATTCATGAGGCTCATGAATGAAGTGCTCAAGGACTTTACAGGGATATTTGTGGTGGTATATCTTGATGATATGCTCATCTTTAGCAAGATAGCAGAAGGACACCTAAAACATGTGGAGTTGGTTCTAAGAAAGATTGAAAGAGGAGAAGTTAGCCATAAACCTAGAGAAGTGTGATTTTTTCAAACAAGAGCTTGTATATTTGGGTTTTGTAGTGTCCCAAGGATCATTGAAAATGGATCCAAGGCCTACACCAACCATAGGGACTGAGGTAAGAAGTTTCCATGGATTGGCTCAATTTTATAGGAAATTCATAAGAAAAATTAGTGGCATATGTGCACTAGTCCTAGATACAATCAAGGGTGGTTTGAAGACTAAGTTTAAGTGGACTCAAGAAGCTGAGAAAGGTTTTGAGCAACTAAAACAAGAAGTGGCAACTCAACCTATTCTCTTATTACCTAGCTTTGACAAGTTGTTTACTATGGAGTTTGATGCTAGTGGAGTTGCAGTAGGAGGAGTGATTAGTCAAGAAGGAAGAGCCATAGCTTTCTTTAGTGAAAAGCTCAATGAAGCTAAGAAGAAGTATTCCACCTATGACTTAGAAATTTATGCTTTGGTTCAGTCACTTAGGAAGTGGAGGCACTACCTTCTACCCAAGGAGTTTGTGGTCTTTATTGACAATCAGGCAGTTAGCTATATCAACACCCAAGAGAAGTTGAGCAATAGACACTTGAAGTGGATGGAGTACATCCAAGATTTTACTTTCACCATCAAGCACAAGAAGGGACAATTGAACAAGGTAGCAGATGCATTGAGTAGAAGATTGCTGACAATGCAAGAGATACAGATCAAGAGCATTGGAATAGAGAGCTTTAAGGATCTCTATGGGGAGGATGTAGATTTCTCAGAGGCCTACAAGGTATGTTCTAACTTTGAGAATCATTTTCATAGCCAATACTCAGAGTATACTTTGCAAAGTGGATTTTTGTTTAAAGGGAATCAACTATGTGTTCTAAAAGGATCAATGAGAGAAAACTTCATACAGGAAAAGCATAATGGTAGTCTTAGTGGACATTTTGGCATCAATAAGACATTAGAACTAGTGCAAAGGTTCTACTACTGGCCTAAGTTGTCAAGAGATGTCAGGAGGTATGTGGAGCAATGTGTTGTGTGTATGAAAGCTAAGGGAGGAGCTAGTAATGCTGGCTTATATCAACCCCTACCCATTCCTAACAGACCATGGGAGTGTGTTAGCATGGATTTTGTGGTAGGACTCCCTAAGACCAAGACTGGTTTTGATAGTGTGTATGTGGTGGTAGACAGATTCAGCAAGATGGGTCACTTTATTCCTTGCAAAACCACTCATGATGCTAGCTACATAGCTCACCTTTTGTTCAAGGACATTGTAAGGATCCATGGATTGCCTTTAAGCATTGTTTCAGATAGGGATGTTAAGTTCATGAGTCACTTTTGGAAGACTCTATGGAGCATATTAGGTACCAACCTATCTTTTGGATTGGCTAACCATCCTCAGATTGATGGTCAAACAGAGATGGTTAACAGGGTGATAGGTAACCTTCTAAGGTGCCTAACCAAAGAATATGGATAGATAGGGGATATAGTAATCTCACAGGCTGAGTATGCTTATAATGATAATGTGAACCAGACCATAGGGAAGAGTCCTTGTGAGATTGTGTATGGAATGCACCCAAGAGGTATATGTGAGCTCAGGGATCTAGGGGATATGGAACATAGGAGTGGACATGCTGAATACTTCACTCAAACCATGAAATAGATTCAAGAGCAGGTAAAGAGGACAGTCACTGAGGCTACACAAAAGTTGAAAGACAAGGTAGATATGTCAAGAAAGGATTTGCAATTTGCAGTAGGAGATTATGTCATGGTTAACCTTAAAAAATCAAGGTTGCAGAAGGGTACATCAACTAAATTGCAGATGAAAAGGGTGGGACCATGCAAGATATTATCCAAGTATGGGAAGAATGCATACAAGGTGGAGTTACCTACAGATTTGGGAATTTCACCAGTCTTCAATGTAGCTGATTTGATTAGATATAAGGGATTAGTCAATGACATAGATCAGACCAGTAGGGAGATATTCAAGGATGTGAGCAACATACCCTTACCTATTCAAGACAAGCTTCAGGAAGAAAGGATCTTGGAGTCAAGAGTGCAAAAATCTACAAGGAATAGAGTGTACATGGAGCACCTCATCAAGTGGAAGGACAAGCCAGAATCTGAGGCTACATGGGTGGATGAATCTCAGTTCAAGAAGGAGGGCATAGATGTCTCTCTACTCTCTCCTCACATTCCTTAGAGTTTGTGCAAAGGGGGAGAATGGTGCAGGAGCACCTAGGAAACACTAGGAATTAGGAAGTCTAGGATGCATTTTGTTTTAATGTATTTCCATGAAGGTCATGTTGACCATTGGAATAGATTTAGAGGCTTAATAATATTCCTTGGTCAGGAGTGATCAGTAGGTTAAGGAGGGGAAAGGTTTAATGAGTTTGGAAACTCACTTTTCCTAGTTTTCTTTGAATAGGAAAAAGTGGCAAAATGGTATATTTTGCACCTTTGCCACTTTGTAACCAACATGTTCAACCAAGGGGAAAGTTAAATACTTTTCTGACCTATATAGGGAATTTGTCGACTTGTGAGCAAGGTTGGAAGGCATTGGAAGCTTTTGTAATTTTGGAAATTCATGAATGCTAGTGTGGATAGTGGGAATTATTGACTAAATTTCTGTGTTATGCTTTAAATTCAGTGGTCAAGAGCGATCATGGCTCTGTAATATGTTGTAGTTTGTGGTGTGGACTATTCTCTAAGCTTGTGTGGTAGTATTTAGGGTGTGTGTTCAATTTGCAGGTGTGTTTGGTAGTTGTTTTATTTCTTTTGAATTGCTGATCTGACTAGCAACCTATCAAGAATGGAGATTTAGTTCTCTTTCCCACTGTACCTAGTGTATGGGATTTTGGGGATTGAGGCTAGACTCCATGGTTGTAAATATAGTAGGTCTAGGAGTGGTTAGGAGTCTAGGAGGCATGAAGAAAGTCTTCTCCTAGGCGAGCTTGATAGTTCCTGGCTAGGAGAGACAGTAAGTGCAAAGCACTATTAAGTGCAGGGGTGTCCGTTCAAAGCAAGTTTCCTATTGAAGAAGGATGGTGTGATGGTCACCAGGCTATGGGAACATTGAGGAGACTCCATAAATTCATTTGGTGAGAGGAAACCTTAACTGTATGCAAGAAAATAGGGAAAAGACCCAAAATGACCTAGGTTTTTGCACATTTCTAGTTTGAGGAACTCCACGAACAGTGGAGACCCAAGGCACCAAAAATATTTTAGAGGAGGGTATAAGTATCAAGAACCTAAAAGAAAGAATGGTTTCTCTTTGGAGGACTTAGGAACATAAGCCTATTTTCTCGGAGTTGGAGGCCTAATTGGGGCTCAAAGGCTAGTAGCCTTTTTAACCCTAGATGAGGGTTTGGTGAAAGCGATGGAAGAATGGAGCTTGGTGAACTTACAAGAACCCTAGGAGGATGGTGTGAAGCTAGTAGAAACATCTCTACATGCCTGCAAAGAACAAATTGAGAGTTGGGAGTAATTAGCCTTTAGGGAAGATTAGGGGCTAAGGGAAGAATAGGAGCATTGCACCAAGGGAGACTTGGTATATTGAGAGTGAGATGATAGTAGGGTTTGCCAGTAGAACTAGGGGTACCTATACATGAGGTAGGACCTAAAGGTCAAGGTGGGAGAGACACCTAGGAGATCTTGCAAACAAAGATCCAGGGCATGGAAGAGTGATTGTTCCATCCAACCCTTCCCTATCATAAGGCTATCTTCACTCAACAAAAATCTATAGGTAGAAGGTGTAGATGGATCAATAGGATCCAATAATTCAACATTGATGTTCAAATCACCAAGTTAGTAAGAGGACAAGGTTTGGCTAAGCTAATGGCTAAAACTAAATTAGAGTCAAATCAAGTAAATCAAGTTGAGAGTATTGATGTTGCACCTATCTATGATATACAAACTTGTGGTTGGTACAAGAGAATTGTTGAATACATGAAGACCATGCAATTCTTAGAAGGTATGGCTAACAATGAGAAAAGGATCTTAAAGTTTCATAGCATTAAGTATGTTATTATTGATAATGAATTGTGGTTGAGATGCCTAGAGGGAGTATTTCTCAAATATGTGGATGGAAAGTAGGCATTAGAAATTTTGCAAGAAATGTACAATGGAGTGTGTGGTGGCCCTTATATGTCTAAGAAAAATACTCATAAGATCTGGAGGGCAAGATTCTAGTGACCCACTATTTTTAAAGATTCCCAGAAGTTTGTTAAGACTTGTGATGCATGCCAAAGATTTGTAGGGAAATTTAAAGTTCTCAAGAATTTTTCCACTCAGGCCTATTTTAGTTCAAGCCCCTTTCTAACAATGGGGTATAGACTTCATTGGTGATATATCAAACAAATATAGTGGGGGGAATTCATGGGTCCTTGTTGCAACTAATTATTTCACAAAGTGGGTGGAAGCTATCCACAGAAATAAGGAAATAAGTAAAGTGGTTATTGATTTCCTAATGAATAATATCTTGATCAGATTTGGAGTTCCAGAGAAGATTATACTAGATAATGTTATGTGTTTTAGGTCTGAAGAGTTCAATGATTTTTGTGACAACATGGCATACAAATTGCTTACTCTTCCCCTTACCATCCTCAAGGGAATGGTAGGCTGAATCTAGCAACAAGAGTTTAATGAAGATCATTAAAAGGGTGATTTAGAAGAATACAAAGGCTTGGGACTTGAAATTAAGGTTTGCATTATGGGCTGAAAGGGTTACTATAAATAAGGCTATTGGAAATTCACCATTTGGTCTAGTTTATGGTTTGGATTCTAGAATTCCATAAAATAATTTCCTAAAGATGTACAAGTTTTTGTAGGAGTATGATGAAAACATCTATGATGAGATGCAACATAGGATTTACACTCTTGTACAACTAGATGAAACTAGAAGAGAAGCTAATGAAAAAAATGCAAATATGAAACTTCAAGTCAAGCACTTGCATGAGAAGAAAGCTTCTCCTAGAAAATTTGAAGTTGGAAGTGTTGGCTATTTTTTAGAACCAAACTTGATCTCGTTCACTATCTATGAATTCACCACAATTAAATGGTAAATAGTAGTGACCATTGGCCAAGGAATAGGTACTAGATTTCTAGGCTAGACCTCTATGCTTTGGGCTCTATGAAATCTAGGAGGGTGATCTTGGTTGACCCTTTAATGAATTATACCTACAGAGATAGATACATTCCTATTAGATGCAAATAGAAACAAATCTTTAAGGATTTGGTTGACCCTTTAATGAATTGTACCTAAAGAGAGGAATGCGTAGTACTTCATACCATTATACTACAATTACAAGTGCGTCATAAACTCTCATGAAGATTTGTGTTCTCTATCAGGTATAGGCAGGCTCACTAACATCAAAGATAACCAAATAAATAGACTAGTGCCTTATCTAAGGGCTACCAACTCACTTATGAAATAAAATATAATACATTAGCAATGAAAACAAGTATTTCAAGACTATCAATATAATGCTTTGTAATATATCAACTTAATGTCTAGAAATAGAAACTAATTAATGATCCTTGAATTTTACTTATACAAATATGTGATCTCATTTAAGCACTTATTTATCTGTTTTAACTAAAGAAAAAATGAAATCACACATTCAACTAGAGTAATTGAAGATGAATAAATGAACCTTGATCCCTTTATTCATAATTCAAAAGACAAAATTACAGAGGAGAGAAACTAATTTAGGATATGCAATTATAATTCATACAACACTACTATTGTAAGACCATTAATCCTATTATATATCTGAATGCATTCCTAAGACTCAACGCTAATCTATTTATCTCTGCTTGAAAATACTAGAATTATGCATACATGAACTCAAAATTGCTTAACCATCAAAAGAATTGTGCAATTGGCCTTGAATTCCCATTTATAGAAACATGGGAGCAACAAGAATCAAGCTAAATTACAATTAAATTCACATTTAAATTTTACATACATTTCAATTTCAATTTCAAACTTCCCCTAGACGGTTATATTTATACTTTGTAGAGTGGTGGGGAAAGCACATGAGAAATAACTTATTTTATTTTTTCAAGGAGGATACACCCACCTTCTAAAAGGAATTCATCATTTGTTATAACAACATCAAAATATCTTCTTTACAAGCCAAAATCATTTACTACGTGTGTTTCCAGTCAACAAAACCATAAAGCATGAAAAGAAATAAAGAGAGAGAGAGAACCAACCCATCCAAATTAGTATTCATGTTGAAATTATGGATGCACAGTGTACCTAATGAAGCTATAGTCTTCAATGAAGAACCTTGATGAAGAGGCTAGGTGAGCCACATGCACAATCAAATAGATCAGTATCAAAATCATTAACTTGACTCCCTAACTGGTTCTCCAAAATACTCACAAACTCCTCAAGGAATTAGGCCTTTAAGGACCCAAGCTTACATTTAAGACTTTAGGCACTTGCATTGACTCAAAGAGGCATCTAACAAGATGAAAAACCTGAAACAAACACAACCAAACCACTCAAAAATATCAAAGAACAAAACTTAGCAATAAACCCACTTTAAGTCTTCACTCGCTAGTAGCCCTCCCTCAATGGACTATCAAACATAGCTCTTGACCCAAATGACTTCTCAATTTTTTTTAAAAATATTTTAATACATTTTTCCATTATCTTAAACATATCTTAAATTCAGCATATACTCTTTTGAAAGAAATCCTCCAAACTATGCTTTTACTGTTCTAGCCACTAGGCCAATTAGGCCTCTTTTACAAAGAGACACCTTCCTAAACACTTGAAATAAAATAAATCACCAAAAAAAATCTTTATTTAGGTTTCCAAACACAAGATTATACAATCCTTAGACCTCCCAATGTTCACCAAAGTGTCAAATCACTAAAAACTCATTTTTTTGCTACCAAACCTAGGTTTTTCAAGGCTCCTTATTGAAAATCACTCTTCCCACACTCCAATATCATAGAAAAAACCACAAAAATATCATATAATGTCTATGCATACTTAAAAGACACTAAAAAATGACTGCCCCAATGGATTTCATCCATTCACACTCTAAAACCACCCAAAATCACTTAAAAATCTTACTTTTCCCATAAGAGGCTTCATGAAAAGACTCCAAAACTGATCTTCCATGCTCCAAGAACCATTAATAGCCTATTAATAACATAATAGGATAATTCCACTGAGATAAAATATGTACATAAGGTGGAATGAGCCATTTATTCACTTCATGACCACAAAACCAATAGTTCAGATTTCTAGGCTGCCTATAGTAAAATTAGCACCATGAGCTCAAAACAAAGTGGATTTCAATGCCAAAAAGACCAAAACATGGCTAATACATTAATCTATCCAATAAAAAACACTTAAAAGAAATAAAATTCAATACAAACTCATTCAACCTGCTGCTACAACACTGAAGAAAGAAAAAACACACAAAAATTTCAAGAAAACAAAGCTTTTATTGATCAAAACTTTATAGAATATTCCACACACACTTTTAAATTTGAGTTTATCCATAAAATAGAGACTCTCCTCAAATAAGAAAACTTAAAATAAATTCCTCTACCTTCCCATCATGAATTTCTTACATTTACTAACTTTGAAACTGTCATATAGCCTAATTATAGCAATTTTGCAACTTGACCCATCTAACCTTCTAATGACCTCTAGATAGACTCATAATGACTCAAAATGAAATAAATGGCCTTAAAATTTCCTTAATACATAAAAAGGACTCCTATTTTTTAATATTTCTAATTTTTTGCACTTGCACCATGTTGTTGTTTTTATTTTCCTAGCAAAAATTTGAAACTCTCTAAGAGGTAGCCAATCTCTATGTTCAAGAATTATCAAAAACTAGTGGCCAACTAAAAGGTAAAGCTTCTCAAGTCCTTACCCCTAATATTTAGGCTCTGTGAGACCAAGCAGGGTATTCCTATTTGTGTTCATATGATATTTCTTGACTCAAGAACACTTCACACATAGATAAATTCCTACAAGTGCAAATAAATACCATTTACGAAGGGCTAGGCAGACCATTGAGAAAATACCACCTAATGCTAGGAATACAGGTGTTATATGAGATTTGAATCTTAGAATGAATTGAGTTTAAATTTTATAATGTTCTAACCTTGAATCCACATGCAAGGGGTTGTTGATTTGAGTTATTTAATGAACCCTGAATGAATTAACCCGTTCCTCATTTAATTGGGTAGGAGTCACATAAAATTTAACCTTGATTTCAGTGAATGAATATCACAATGCCTTATATCATAAGAATTCCCAATATTCAAAACAACACTCCTTATCAGATCCTTAGCAAATTATCATAGATCTACGATCCCTTTTCAAGCATTTGATTAACTCATTAAGTTAAAGCAAGAAAGTGAATCATACATTCAAATATACCATTGAAGATGAATGAAAGAACCCTTGATAATTTGATTCATGATCTATCATAACACACACAAGAGAGAAATTTCCTTCAATGTTTTTAGATTTCTTTTGATATCAGTAATTACATAAAACATTTTATGACTATTTCATGTACATACCCTACCCAAAACAATTTACTAGCTAAATCATCTTGAATTCTGCATTATATGCATTTAGTGTACACCACCTAGATCTCAGGATCCAAAAATTAGACCACAATAATGAGCCTTTAGATCTCCTTTATAGAATAGGAGAGTGACAAGCTTCAGGCTCATTTCCATTATATTTAAGTAGAATTTCGTTTAAAAAGTTGGATTTCATTTTCATTTCACAATTCCCCATAATTGGATGCAATAATTTAGTAAATAGGGGAATAAAAATGGTTACAACCCTTGTAACTAGTCAATACTGCCAAACCACAAGAAAAAACCATCAAGGCTTCATCGCCTTCATCCACGTCACACCCAAAAATGCATAACACCAACACCAAAGCAAAAAAGAGAACCCACCAACTACATCAACACACGAACCTAAAACCAACACCATGACCATGGTAGAAACAAACGCTTCATATTTTAGCCTCAGTGAAAGGAGAGAAAACCACCTTATCCTTGTCTACCTCCCTCTTAACACCAGGAACAAAATAAACACATGGTGCCACTGCGGAAATAGGAGACACCGCGAGGACCTTTTCATCAACACCAACTAGCTCAGTCAAAGCAGTGATGTAGCTACAATAGTCCAAGTCAGTCTCAGAACTATCACTACCAAAGCCACCAGTGATCTCATTGGGAAATTCCTGTTGCCCCATAGAACCCTGACCATGCTCCAAAGACCGCCTCTTTTTCTCACATCCCGTCACCTCCACATCTACAAAGTTATCTTTAAACTGAGGGATGCTTCTAGTAAGACCTGGGAGGGGATTTGTATCTTATTCTTTGGACTCATGAAAGCCACAAGCAGTGCTTTGTTCACATTGCTTTATCTCCTCCTAAGAATTCCTCATACTCATTCTCAAAGTCCTATGCAACAATGCTCCATAACCAATTTTCTTGCTCATCTCACGGTTAAAATAGAGCCCTTACCGAACCACTTAATAGAACAACTCAAAAGAATTCAAACTCAAAAATGCTATGATCCAAATTAACAACCAACAATTATTTATCAAGAAAACTGATGTAGTAACCATTAATGCTCCAATTGTAGATGAGCGAGCGAGCGATTAGTGGCTAATATCAATTTCACCACTCTTAGTTTCCAAATTCATGGAAAATGACATACAATCCATCAAGATGATATCCACTAAAAAGCTTGCACCATTAATATATGTCATTTACAGAGCTCAAATAACCATCACATGGCTGGTTCAAAGCTTTGAATTTAGGTCATTGATGCATCAGTGAGTTGGAATACTGAATGCATCCGATTGAGTGAAACATCATTGAAAATCCCATGTCATCACATGGCAAGTCTGGCGGCCAATGACATACCTCCCAGTTAGAAAATGAAGATATTAACCATGGGCCCCAACCAACCACCTTGTGCTACCAAGTGAGGCCATGTGTCACCCATCCACACACCTCACAACAATTTTAAAATGATTATTTTAATCGTGAGTGGTTGGTGATGAACGACCACAATTAATCCTCATTATCACAAGATAATCATTGATTTGAAAGCCTTTATTAACACAACTGGTTAATTCAGGCCAGGTCCCATTGCCATACAAGACAAGTGGCAACATCTCACACACCTCGCCACACTTCAGTGATGTCACCAGAAAACCCTGTGAGGCTAGTGGGGAACGACCGAGATTAACACCATCGATCCGACGGTCCACAAACCTGCACATGAAACAAAGTTATTTATAAAAGAGGGTTGACCTAGGTAGACAGGGAGAAACCCTTAAGGCATAAATTTTAGACATAAATCTAAAATTTACAAAATTATCAACCCGACATTAGACTAAAATTAATATTAAGTCCCAATATGGAAAAAGATCGACGGGCTAGGTAAAAGGGGTTGGTGGATGCATGACATGAAAGGCTCCATTGATGACTTAAGTGACTGACAACCCAAAGTGACAGGTCAACATGAAAGAATAATGTGAGGGTTCAACAAATGTGAAGATTATAAGCAAGGGCAATAAACCCCTAAACCCCAATGTTTGAATTCTAAGCACAACGGTAACAATTAAGCACAATTTCTCAAAGCCAACCAAGATTTTGTATCAATTTTAAAAGCTCTATCAATGGCTCAGACTAAGGATGTATGCCACTTGTGGGCATATGAAGAATATAGATCTCTAGAGAGTAGACCAAACACTGATTTCATCTGGTGCCCTCAAACTATACCATCATACTACATTAGAACTCATTTTCAAACTTCATTTGGTGGCTCTAGGCCCCCAACAAAGAAATACTAATATTTACCCTTGTAAAAAAAATTTCTCTATTGTTTGTGATAGGTCTAGTTTGAAAACAATGAACTACCCACAAACTAGCTCAGTCATTGGCATGTCCCATCATATCACTATGCTTTCCAATTTCACCACCAATCCTGTCAATCTACAATCTGCACTTAGACACTAACTAAAATTCATAATCTTTGTGACACTTTACCTTGGCAAGCTGCTCACTCACGTGAGTTAAGAGATAGAAACCTTCATAACCCATTTGATCTTTGACATCACAAACCTTGACATCAAGATTAATTTTCACATCAAACTGAAAGCTCTCATAAAAAAATTGGTATGTGTCATGCAAATCAACTTGGCATATGTCAAAGATAAAAGATGCATATTCTGGAGTATCCTTACACTGATCACTAGAACATGGGAACATATCTTGACACTCTGGTTCAAGGATATCATAACACACTTTGGTACCCCATAGATGAGGATAATAGGCATCATTACCATCCAAAAAATGCATAAATGCACCCATCTCAGGTTCGCTAACATATTCTGACTCACTCTTCACATCATTCAGCTCAATGGAAAATACCTCAAGGGTAGATTCAAACAATTCAAAATCAACATCAACAGAAAAAGAATCTAGTGCATTGGAAACCTCATGTGCAATATCATTTGATATGTGTGCTGATCCAAAAGTGAAAGACTCATTTCTAGCCAAAAACTCCTCATCAACAATAAAACCAAAATTTTCATCTTCTTTCAAATAAATTTTTTCCTTAGAAAATGATAACACATCAATATTCACACAAGGAACATCAGACAAGAATTTTGTTTACTCAATTTCACCCACATGAGACTCATTATTATTTTCATTTCTTTGCTACTCTATACATGGATCAATAATTTCTGCAGTATCAACACAATATGTAATTCTATTGTTATATGAATCACTACACTCTTTAGTGTTATCAATGGGTAATAATGTTGACTCAAGATACACACATTTTTCAAATGCACTGCTTGATCATTCCAAAATGAACCCCTATTTTCCTCATCATATACATCATCCTCTTCATGTGTCACAAACATTTCAACTTCTGCCCCACATAGACAATCATGAGCAATAAGGACATCAACACATTCATCAATATGTTTGTCATATTTAACATTATGCTCAAGATCATCATATTGAACACACATATTCTTATCATCAAATTCCACATTATTGACACATTCATCATGCTCCATGGATAGAAAACCTAAACTACATTCCCTGTATTCACCATATGCAATTTGTTCCTTCACTTGTAGACAAGTGACACCATGCACATTTATATTGAATTGCATTCATCAAGTGAGGAATATACTTCCATACCATCCTCATAAAAGAAATCAGACATATCCACCTCATTATGATTTTCATCATAAGATGAAACATCACTATACAAACCATGTTCCAAATTTTCAGAGTGAAAACTTGAAGTTGCATTTTCAGGATCACAATCACATGATTGTAATAAAATGTCAGTAACATCACATGGAATATAATTTTGCATTTCATCATCAACTGAGATATCACAAGAAAAGTATTCTTGGATAATTATTTCATTATTATCCCATGTATCCTTTTCTTCATCATTGTTGTGTTGCTCAGTATATGTGTTTTTTGCGAATTGACTATAATGCTCATCTTTTGATGTATTGTTTTCACTTGTTTGCATTGTTATTTGATTTTCTTCAAGAGGATAGCTTATGTCTCCCTTTTGAGAATCTATATTTTGTGCATGACCACCCTTATCTGGTTCTGCAATCTTTATCCAATCAGGTACTTGGGTCAAAACTATGGGGTTTCAATTCTTCTGGCAAGGTACTCAGCCCTAATTCATAAATCTCACAAATCAAATCAATGCACATAGAATCATTAGGTGTGAAATATTTGGGGACCTTAATCAAAGGATCCAAAAATCTAAAAAATAGATTGTATGGTGATTCCCCTATGTGACTCTTCATTTCACACAATTCTTGCACACAAGATGCTTAACCAACATTTCTCAAATATTGCTGATGCTGAACTTGGAAATCTCTAAGATCCTCAGATTGTGATGATGGAAAAATCATAACAACAAAAGCATTATCATATTGAAAATAATTTCCATTATCTAATCCTTGATTTCTAATTGTATAAGGTATTCCAGAATAACCAACATTTGCAGCCAAACACCCCTTCATCATTGAGTACTTCAAATTGTTCTCAATATCCATGGAAATTTGATATGCCTGATGTAATATTGCAGGCTCCTTATCTCTTAACAAGAAACTCGTATTTTTTAAAAATGCACCAAGATACATAACCAAACATTGAAACATCATTTGGTCTCATACCTTCTAGAATTTCCCTGATTGCCTTTGCAAATCAAAGATTAAAAACAGGGACCCGCTCATCTTCATTTCTATGGATTTCCATAAAAAAATTTCTTACCACACTTAGATTTACCCTTTCACCAAATTTCTCAATAAATGTTTTTATAAAATAATTCCATGAAGCAATAGAACATGCTGGTAAATATGAAAACTAATCCCTGGCATCATCCTTCAAGGATTGAACAAAGAGCTTCATGACAATTTCTTCATGATTTACTTCATAATCCCCCATCACATCTATGAAGGTTTGCATATGTTTAGAGGCTGATTCTGAACTTTGCCTTGTGAACTTGGGAAAATACTTTCTAACATTCTTAGGAATCAAGTTCGGGAAACCTTTAATACCATTGAAAACCAATGGAATATACCTTTCAATAGAAAAACCCCCTAGAGGGCTTGGTGAAGATTGTTTGTCCTGCATACTTTTACTTGAAATTTGACAAGGAAAACCTCTTGTATTCATATCCAATCATTATCAAATTCACACATGGTTGTCAATTATATCATTTATAAATTCAACCATGATTGTACAACATAGATTGAATACTTGTGCCTTAAAGTTTTCTTAGAGGCATAATTCAAAAGGAAGCATACTTCTCAAATCATTACATACATTGTACATTGGAAGTATGAACATAACTAGTATTATTCACTATCTTAATGCAATTTCATCTAGTAGGAAACCATTTATCATCTAAAGCCTTGAAAACTTCTCATAAACATCTTTCAAATAGTATAATGTTTTCCATAGATTTGTGAGAATACTTGGAACTTTCTTGCACCCTTTAACCTTTTCTCCCTAATTGAAAATTTTGTAAATCAAGAGGTGTCTTAATTAAACTGGTTCTTAGACAGAGTCACCACCTCTTTCATAAAGGACTGAGCTTCAAAGGGATATGAAGTCCTTTTAAGAGTAAATCTTGTTCTGGGTCTTCCCCAACAACAAAGTCACACTTAAAATCATTAAGATCTTGCTGAAACCAAACCTTTTCCAGGTCCAAAACTTTCCAACATCTAAACTTAAGGTTTAGATTCTTCAAATGCTTGAATATGTGATACTACCATCTACATCTAGGATTCTATTTTTATTTAAATTTCTTTGAATTTCTCCCCAACAGAGTTGCCATTTTGTTAGTAACTTCGATGGGAAAATAAGATATTAAAATTTTAAATCAATGGTTACAAATTGGAATGACTCTTCTGATCAGATTGTCTACAACCGAAAATTTTGAGTTTTCCTTAGTGGAGTTGCCATCCTGTTTGTGTTTTGATTTCCCAACTAAACTTTGAAACTCTCTAAGAGGTAGTCAATCTCTATGTTCAAGAATTGTCAAATATTAGTGGCCAACTGACAGGTAAAGCTTCTCAAGTCCTTACCCCTACTCTTTAGGCTCGATGAGACCAAGCAAGGTATTCATATTTGTTTTCATATGATATTTATTGCCTCAAGAACACTTCACACATAGATAAATTCCTACAAGTGCAAATAGATACCATCTACCAAGGGTTGGGCATACCATTGAGCAAATAACCACCTAATGCTAGGAATACAAGTTTTATTTAGATTTGCATCTTAGAATGAATTGAATTTAAATTTGAATTTTATAATGTTCTAACCTTGAATCCACATGCAAGGGGTTGCTGATTTGAGTTATTTAATGAAACCTAAATGAATTAACTAGTACCTCATTAAATTAGGAAGGAGTCACATAAAATTTAACCCTGATATCAGTGAACAACTCTCATAATGCCTTACATCATAAGAATTCTCAATATTTAAAACAACACTCCTAATTAGATCCTTAGCACATTATCACAAACGTACGATCCCTTTTCAAGCATTTGATTAACTCATTAAGTTAAAGCAAGAAAGTGAATCATACATTTAAATATACCATTGAAGATGAATGAAATAACCCTTGATAATTTCATTCATGATCTATCATAACACACATAGGAGAGAAATTGCCTTAATTTTTTTAATATTTATTTTGATATTAGTAATTTCATAAAACATTTTACGATTATTTCATGTACATACCCTACCCAAAACAATTTACTAGCTAAGTCATCCTAAATTCTACATTATATGCATTTAGTGTACACCAGCTAGACCTCAGGATCCAAAAATAAAACCACAACAATGAGCCTTGAGATCTCCTTTATAGAACAAGAGAGCGACAAGCTTTGGGCTCATTTTCATTACATTTAAGCAAAATTTCATTTCAAAAGTTGGATTTCATTTTCATTTTGTAATTCCCCACAATTGGATGCAATCATTTAGTAAACAGGGGAATCAAAATGGTTACAACCCTTATAACCAGTTGGTATGAACAAACCAAAGCAAAACACCATCAAGGCTTCATCACCTTCATCTACATCACACCCAAAAATGCACAACACTAGCACCAAAACAAAAAAGAGAAACTAAAAACCACATCAACACACAAACCCAAAACCAGCACCATGACCATGATACAAATGATCGCCTCATGTTTTAGCCTTAGTGAGAGAAAAAAACACCACCTTATCCTTGCCTACCTCCCTCTTAACACCAAAAACAAAACCAGCACACGGTGCCACCACGACAATAGGAGACACCGCAAGGACCTCTTCATCAACACCAACTAGCTTAGTCAAAACAACAAGGTAACTATGATAGTCTGAGTTAGTCTCAGGTCTATCACTACCAAAGCCACCGGTGATCTCAATGGGTGATTCTTGCTACTCCACAAAACCTTGACCATGCTCTAAAGACCACCTCTCTTTCTCACATCCTATCAACTCCACATCTGAAAAGTTATCTTTCAACTGAGGGCTGTAAGACCCAGGAGGGGCCTTGTATCTTCTTCTTTGGACTAAAGAACACTAGGAGCACTGCTCTATTCATGTTGCTTTGTATCCTCCTGATAATTCCTCATACTCATTCTCATAGACCTATGCAATAGTGAGCAAGAACCATTTTTTTTTTCTCATCTCACAGTTGAACCAAAGCCCTTGCTGAACCACTTAATACAACACAAAAGAATTTAGACTCAAAAATTCTATGATCCAAATGAACATTTGGAAATTATTTATTGAAAAAACTGATGCAACAACCATTAATGCTCCAATTGTAGTACAAGAGAGTGAGTGATTAGTGGTTGATGTCAATTTCACCACTGCTAGTTTCCAGATTCACAAAAAATGACATACAATTTATCATGATTTCCAAGAGATAACCAGTCACACACATGGAAATCGGGATGATATCCACTAAAAAGCTTGCGCCATTAATATATGTCATTTACAGAGCTCAAAAAACCATCACATGGCTGGTTCAAAAATTTGAATTTTGTCTATTGATGCATCGGCGAGTTGGCATACTGAATGACTCAGATTGAGTCAAACATCATTGAAAATCCCATGTCATCACATGACAAGTCTGGCGGCCAATAACATACCTCCCTAGCAGAAAATGAGCACATTAAGTGTGGGACCCAACCAACCACCTTGTGCCACCAAGCAAGGCCATGTTTCACCCATCCACACACCTCGCAACAATTTTAAAATGATTATTTTAATCATGTGTGGTTGGCAAGGAACGATGATAATTAATCCTTATTATCACCAGATAGTCATCGATTTGAAAGCCTTTATTAACACAATTGGTGAATTTGGGTCAGGCCCCATTGTCATACAATACAAGTGGCAACATATCAAACACCTCACCACACTTCAGTGACATCACTAGAAAACCCTCCGAGGCCAACAATGAATGATCGAGATTAAGACCATCGATCTGATGGTCCACAAGTGGTGCACGAGCACCAAGTTGCTTTCAAGCCTCCATGAGGCCATTTGTAAATAGTAGCTCTATTTTGTGTATTGGATCTTATAATAAGGTTTATAAAACCATTTTATAGGTGTTTGAGTCTTAGGAAGTCATATTTTAAGTCATTTTTCAAATAATGTTTAAAGGTGTTCCATATTGTAAAAATTGTATAAGTTGCTCAAGAAAGTTGTCAAGCAACTTGTCAAAAATGTCATTAAGGTGTTTTTTCAACAAACTAATTAAAAGGTGGCTTAAAATAGTTATTTTTTGTTGGAAATTTATAATTACACCCTCCAAAACTCGAATTGGGGTGTTGGAGACATTATTTTTGAAATTTGATGAATGACAACCTCAAGTTTGGTGTGCATTTTTTAATTTTTACATTGTTTTCAATCTGAAGTTGTGATTTGTACGGCCTGGTATGGATATAAATAATGGATTATCATATATGGATGGAAATATCTCTATTTCTAGTTTCTAATTATTTTTGTCTCATTGAATTTTATTAATTTTTGTGGAAGATATGGCTATTTTGGTGAGACTACCTATTCTAACAATATTTTGCAGAATTTACAGTCTAAAAAATGTGATGGTACGGATTGTAAAGTCTATATTTTGGATCTAAAACAAATTGGATTTTTTTTCTATTTGAATATACTTTCATTTTTTTCAAGTATAATCAAAATTCATTAAGTTTTGAATAAGTTATGACAATTTTTGTGAGGGTAGGTTTGAACACTGTCTAGGGTTTGCAGTTTTGGGAAAAATGCAATAACTTTCATTATCACCATTGGATCTTCATAAAAATTGGCAGGGAAGTGTGTAATTATGTTATCTTAAATATCACTGAAGATATTTTATTTATTATTTTTTTTTTCAAATTTATAAATGGTAGTTCAGTGCATTGAATTGTGGGTTGCCACAAGAGTGTTTTCAATGAAATATAGAATGCCTAATAGCATGTGCTATACAAATATTTCTTTGAATTATTGTTGAAATTATATGTAGTTTCTAGATTCAACTATGTATTAGTTTATGGATCAACGTTTCAGATCACACTCAGTGATCCATCATCAGGAGGCAAAAAGAGATGGAGTAGAATATGCAGATCCAAGCTATTATAAAGGAGGAGGAAGGGGAAGTTTACACGAGAATCAATAAGGAGAGAGAGAAAAAAATAAAAATAAAAATAAAAATAGATTAATAAAATAATAAAAAGAAAGAGAAGAAAGAGAAGAAAAAATTCATTGAAGATAAATAAAGGTAATAATAAGATTTAACTAAAGTATTATTGACAAAGAATTAAGGATAGGAGTATCTAAAAAAGTAAATAATGGATAAAGAAAAGAATAGAATATATACTCTTATCCTTAATTATTTGTCAATAATACTTTAGCTAAGTTTTTTTATTACCTTTATTTATCTTCAATGAATTTTTTCTTCTCTTTCTTCTCTTTCTTTTTATTATTTTATTAATCTATTTTTATTTTTTCTCTCTCCTTATTGATTCTCGTGTAAACTTCCCTTTCCTCCTCCTTTATAATAGCTTGGATCTGCATATTCTACTCTATCTCTTTTTGCATCCCGATGATGGATCACTAAGCGTGATCCGAAATGTTGATCCAAAAACTAATACATAGTTGAATCTAAAAACTACATATAATGACATGAACTGTGGAAATCTAGTGTCTTTTATTGTTGAAAGTTTGTGAGATATGTTGTTGAATCCTCTTAACTCTGCATCAACAAGCCTGCACATGAAATGAAATTATTTATAAAAGGGGGGCGACCTAGGCAGATGGGGGAAAACCCTTAAGGCATAGATTTTAGATATAAATCCATAATTTAGAATATTAACAACTTGAAATTAGAAAAAAATTAATATTAAGTCCCAATACAAAAAAAGACCGACATGCTAGGTAAAAGGGGCCGGTGGATGCATTACATAAAAGGCTCCATAGATGACTTAAGCGATTGGAAACCCAAAGTGGCAGGTCAACATGAAAATATAATGTGAGGGTTTATAAAATGTGAAGATTCTAAGCAAGGGCAATAAACCCCTAAACCCCAATGTTTGACTCCTAAGCACAAGGGTAATAGTTAAGAAAAATTTCTCAAAGCCAACCAAGATTTTGTATCAATTTTAAAAGCTCTATCACACCATACATCCGGCCTAGAAAAATACTCATGTCCCATGAGTATATGTACTATCCTACTCCATGCTTCCTCTCAGAACCATCATGCCTTCCATAGGTTCTCTAATCTAGAAGTATCCACCTTGGAATCAAGTACTCTATTCTTGCTCCATGTCTTGCCTTTTTACAGCTGACTTCACCTTGCCATTGACTCTTCCCTATAATCAAACCTGCTCTCTTCTCTTTCACTTTTGCCTCATCAAAGTGCGATATTGATCTTACTTTTTGACTTGCAAAAAATCCCTTACCATCACTCCTTGTCACCTTTGCTACATACTTGATCTCGTTCACTTGGTCTTGCCAAAATCTCCATTTATCTTCACCTCTTGTCTTCATGTCTTTCTTTATTTCTTCTATTCCAAATATCTTTTTTCCATTGCATCTTCTAACCTTTGTCAAGGTAGAATATGACTACCCTCAAATATTTCTTCCAACTAAAGGACAAGGTACTGTCCCAACTATGATAGCATCACACTTCATCAAAATCACTTGTGGTTGCTCACACACTTGATCTTTAGTCTTCTCTTCACCTATTTTAGGAATCAACACTTTTCCTTTACCTTTGAACTCTAAAAAACTCTTCAAATCCTTTGTTTTAATGTCTGCAAACATAAGAGTATCTGCAAACTCCACCTTCTTTACTTATCCCATTCTCACAAACTCTTTTTTTCCAAAAAATATCACCTTTGCGTCTTTTCCTTTGTCCTCCTCTACCGAAGGAGTTAGCATGAAATTCTTTCCATCCTTCATTAGGGTGTAGGTATTCTCCCATCCATCATAGGTTGCATGCCTATCAAACTACCATGGCCTTCAAAGGAGGAGATGACAACAATCCATAGGTACAATATCACAAATCACCTTATCACTATATCCACCAATCTAAAACTCAACATATGCTTGTTCATTTACCAAAAGTGACTGATTATCACTTAACCAAGAGACTCTATAAGGTGTCTCATGAGGAATCTTCTCTATCTTCAGCTTATCCACCATTTCAAGTGATACCACATTGTTAGTAGAACCTAAGTCTATCACTACTTTGCATACCTTGGCTTTACTCTTGCATGTAGTCTTGAATAGGCTCCTCCTTTGTGTCATATCCTTGTCCTTGGCTGCCTTGAGTAATGTTCTTCTTACCATTAATGATTCCCCACTCTCTGGAGTGGCATGAATCATTGGAGAGTTTACCTTCTCATCTTCACCTTTCTACACCAACTAAACTCTCTTTTCACCTCTCCTTTCACCACAACTTGAAGTAGAACCCTGCTTCTTAGGACATTTGTATGTTGGATGCCCAAATTCATTACAACTATAGCACCTTCAAAAAACAATATTTGCATTTCTACCTCCACCAAATCTACCTCTAGAACCTTTGAAACCACCTCTAGAAGAAACAAATTTCTCCTTACCTTTGTTTGCATCTTCTTGTTCTTCATGGGACTATTTTAATGTATGAAATGATCCTCTTCCTCTCTGATTTCTACCTCTTCCTCTAATATATTTTTCATGTCTTCTTTTGATCTTCTCTTCCACTCTAATAGACAACTGGAAACATTCTTCAATTGTCCTTGGATTTTCCACAACTAGCTCATCTTGAATATTAAATCAAAGCCCACCAAGGTATCTAGCCACCTTTTCAACCTCATCTTCCATTCTACCTAATGTTATGCTCAACTTATAGAACTCATCAATATAACTCTTAACATCTAAATAATTTTTCTTTAACCCTTGGAGTTTCTTAAACAATTGAACTTCATAATCCTTAGGAAGAAATTTACCTTTGAGTCTACCAACCATTCTATCCCAAGAAATGATAGTTTATTTACCTTTCTTTTTGCTCTCAGCTTTTTCATAGTCTCACCATAACAATGCATGTCATTTTAGCTTTGTCTTTGCTATCTTCACTCTTAGCTCCCTAGGAACATCTTTACATACATAGTGATTGTCTACAGCTGCAATCCAATCTAATAACTCTTCCTCATTAAATTTTCCACCATACATGGGAAAATTAACCTTTACCTTGTGAGTCTCACCTTTGACTACCTTAAGTAATCTAGCCATCCTCTAATCCTCCATGTCTGCATATTCTTCTTCTTCCTCTTCTTCACTTGTATCTCCCAAATCCACACCTCTTCTTTGATTTGTATCTAGGGAAGAAAGTATATCCAAAATAGAATTTTAGGACTCCTACACCTTGCCATGTCTTTCTTTGACCTCTTGTAACTCTCTAGCTATAGCATTTATCTTAGAAGGCATCTTTGGCAACGTTTGCCTTCCAAACTCTTCCAAGATTCAATCTACAAGGGATCTAATCCATAAAATTTGATACCAACTGATGTAGAACTAGGCGAGCCACATGCAAAATCAAATAGATCAGTATCAAAATCATAAACTTGAATCCCTGACTAGTTCTCCAAAATACTCACAAACTCTTCAAGGAACTAGGCCTTTAAGGACCCAAACTTATATTTAAGACTTCAGACACTTGCATGCACTCAAAGAGGCATCAAACAAGATGAAAAACCTCAAACAAACACAACCAAACAACTCACAAATCTCAAAGAACCAAACTTAGCAATAAACACACTTTAAGCCTTCACTCGCTAGTAGCCCTCCCTCAATGGACTATCAAACATAACTCCTGATCCAGATGACTTATCAAGACTATAAAAATATATTTGAATACCATTTTCCATTATCTTAAGCATATTTTAAATTCAGAATATACTATTTTGAAATAAATCCTCCAAACTAGGCTTTAAGCGTTCTAGCCACTAGGCCATTAGGCCTCTTTTACAAAGAGACACTTTCCTAAACACTCGAAATCAAATAAATAACCAAAAAAAGTCCTTATTTAGATTTCAAAACATAATATTTCACAATCCTTAGACCTCCCAAAATTCACCAAGGTATCAAATCACTAACAACTCATTTGTTTGCTACCAAACCTACGTTTTTCAAGGCTCGTTATTGAAAATCACTCTTCCCACACTCCAATCTCACAAAAAAATCCCCAAAAATATCCTATTATTTCATCCATTCACACTCTAAAACTACCCAAAATCACTCAAAAATCTTACTTTTCCCATGCAAGGCTTCATGCCAAGACTCCCAGACTGATCTCCCATGCTCCAAGAACCATTCCTAACCTATTAATAACCTACTAGGCTCATTCCACTGAGATAAAATATGTACATAAGGTGGAATGGTCCATTTATTCACTTCATGACAACAAAACCAATAGTTTAGATTTCTAGGTTGCCTATAGTAAAATCAGCACCAAGAGCTCAAAACAAAGTGGATTTCGATGCCACAAATACTAGTGCAGGAGCACCCAAGGGTCTAATGGACCTAGAATGTTTGGTTTTGTTTTATTTATTTATTTTTTGTTAGAATAAGGTCATAATGACCATTTCAATTCTTTGTAATAGGTCTCCTATGTTTGTGGTAGAATTTTGGTCTTGATGACCAACTCTTTGTACAAACAAGGACTCTATCCTCCTTTTGTAAGTCTAGTACACCTTGGGAAATTAATAAATAAGGATTCCTTGGTGTAACTTGAAACTTGAGAGGAGTAACCTTGCTTAATAGAATGGGCTTGGATACCTTTCATATAGTTTGGAGGCCTTTTTGTAGGTGAATTGAGGAAAGTTGGTTAAATTGCCTTAATTAGGCATTAAAGAGTAAAAAATGAAGTCTAATGATGTTTCCAACAGCCAAATAATTCAAATGGAAGTTGGAGGATGTTGGAGGGAGTTTTTAGGCATTAAATATGCCTCTCTTGGTCGATTCAAGGTTGTTGAACAAGTTTTGAAGGAGTTTCTAGGAAGAAGTTGTTTTTTGTGTTTTTTTATAAAGAAATTGATGATCCCATACATTATATGACATGTACGTGTTGTTCCATGATCCAAGATTTTAATGGTTGGAAATTTAATGGAAGAATATTTCTTTTGGAGTTGGAGTGGTGATATTTCATTAAAAATTGAGTGAGATATCCCTATTTTACTACCGGGTGGTCTCAAACCCCATGTTTTTCCTCTACAATTTGCTGATCTCATTCTTGGTACAGTCTGTACGTTTTGTTTTATTCTATAAGTGTGTAATGGCTGGAAATTAAATTTAATAAGCTTTCTTTTTGCATTGGATTTGTGAGATTTAATATAGTAATAAGGGATATATCTTAATTTTACTCTCGGGTGGTCTGAAAACCCTTAAAATCAAGGTTTTGAGAGAAAAATGTGGATTTCTTCCATTCCCATGTGGTAAAGTGTCAAAATCCTTGTGGGATGGAAGATATGATGTTTTAATACTATTTCCTCAAGGTATCAAAGAACTATAGGCTCATTGGAGGAAGTGGTACAATGTTTTTGGCTTGACATCTCTATGTGGCAAGCCTAATTGACAAGCAAAAAAAGTGAGTTTTTGCTTGAATCTAATGAATCTATTCAAGAGGAACTTAGGAATGATGGTAACAGGTGGGGAAAACCTATTGGAGTATTATTTTTGTCTTTTGGGTGAAGGGGAGAGCCTATATAGTCAAGACCCAGGTGTAGGTCTATGATTTAGGTCTCTTGGAGCAGTGGTAGAATGACTTATTGTGATTTGTGCCTTGACAGTCATGGGAAAACGTTTCGAGACTTGGTAGAAGTCCATTTGGGGTGTTTGAATCCAAAGGTTTTGTGTCATAATAGTCCTCCTTGTGGATTTAAATTGACTATCCTACAGGGTGAAGGCTACTAGCCTTTTGAGAAAAAAGGGGTCTAAATCACCATAGTGTTGGGTGTTTGTTGAAACCCTGCCACTCTGCATCATTGTCGTATCAAAGCCTAATTGTAGGTAATTTTTAAAGGGAAGACACCATGCCTCCAAAATAACCTAGACTGGTGGTTACAAAAGAGTTGAAGGCCTTGAGACAAGAGGTGGGGGCCTTAAAGGCAAGGAATAGAAGGAGAGGAGTGGCCATAGAGGAAGAGAGTTCCTTTGAAGAAGAGCTAGAGGGTGAAGGACCTGTAGAAGGTGGAGAGAACCCTCAAGGGGAAGAGATACCCCCTCATGAGAGAAGAATCCTTAAAGCATTGCAAGCATCAAGAGGAGAGTCCTTTGAAGTGAAGATTGACATACCGGTGTATAGTGGAAAGATGGATGTGGAAGAAGTGTTGGAATGGGTAGAGGCATTGAACAACTATTTTGAATACAAAGAAATGGTAGAGAACAAGAAGGTGCAATTTTCCAAAACAAAGTTGAAGGTATCCACCTTGACATGGTGGAATTTCATCCAAGGAGAAAGGATGAATATTGGTAAGTCCATGATCAACTCATGGGATAGGATGGTGCATAGGTTAAAGGAAAAATTCCTTCCTGCTGACTATGAGGTGTAGGAGTTCAAAAAGAGGAAGAATCTGAAGCAAAAAGACATGGATTTTTAATCCTACACTGAACAATTCTTCAAGTTGAGCATGAGATGTGAACATGTGGAGAGTGAGAATGAAAGATTATTTAGGTATATCAATGGCCTAAGGCTCAACATACAAGATGAGATCAATTTGGTTGTCCCCAAGACCATGGAGGATTGCATACAAATTGTAAATAAGGCTGAAGTTAAGATAAGAAGGAAACAAGAGCAGCAAAATAGAGGAAGAGGCAGCTTTGGGGGCAAAAATCAGTCCCAAAAACATCAAGAGGATTCTAATCCTAATGAAACAAGTGAAGACTTAGGAAATAGAGGGGGATTCAAGGGTAGGAGACCCAATGGTAGAGGAAAATTTAATGGAGGGAGAAGTTCCAATCAGTTTTTAGGGAGATGTTACACTTGCAACCATCGTGGGCATCCATCCTTCATATTCCCTGAAAATCAAGGATCAAGCTCTCATGGTGGAGAGAGGAGGAATCAATTAGTACATGAAGATGAAGAAAGTGTGACCTCACCTATAGTAAACCTCACATCAGAAGTTGGAGAGAACTTGATGATTAGGAGAGAATTGCTCAAGGCACCAATCCCTGAAGAACCCCCACAAAGGAAGGAACTCTTTAGAATCAATTTCAAGGTACAAGGTAAGGTGTGGAAGATAGTAGTGGAATCAGGATCACTTATAATCTTGCTTCAATTGAGATGGTAGAAAAATCTAATTTGAAAAGGATTTCTCACCCTAACCCATACAAAGTTTCATGGCTTAGTAAAGGACAACAGGTCTTGGTGAATGAGTAAGTATGAGTAGAATTCAACATTGGGTCATACAAGGACAAGATCTTATGTGACATCATCCCTATGGATGTGTGCCACTTTTTTCTTGGGAGGCCTTGGCAGTTTGATAGGAAGGCCAAGAAGGATGGGGAGAAGAATACATACTCCATTGTGAAGGATGGGGTGGCTTACAAACTCACACCTCTCATAGAAGAAGACAAGGAAAAGAATGAAGGCCTACTGTTTTGATGGTGGACGAGAAGGAGTTCATGAAGACCTTGAAGGAAAGTGGAGGAAGAGGATTATTCTTGGTTATGAAACCAAAGAATGAAGCAGATCCGCCCACAAGGAAGGAGAAAGATGCACCTAGAGAAGTCCAAGAGATGTTGGAAAACTACAAAGACATAATGGTGAATGAACTACCTAGTTCCCTACCTCAAATTAGGGATATAAGCCGCCATATAGATCTGATTCCATGGGCTACACTACCCAATATGACTACATATAAAATGACACCTGCTCAAAATGAGGAGATTGCAAGATAAGTGCAAGATTTACTAGATAAGGGGCTAGTGAGAAAGAGTTTGAGCCCATGTGTTGTTCCTAATTTCCTAGCACCAAGGAAGGATGGGAATTGGAGTGTTTGAACTGATTCAAGAGCCATTAATAGGATCACAATCAAATATAGGTTCCCAATTCCAAGAATGGAGGACCTTATGGATTGCCTAGCAGGGGGATCGTACTTTTCCAAGATTGATTTGAAAAGCGGTTATCATCAAATAAGGATCAGAGAAGGTGATGAATGGAAGCCAACTTTTAAGACTAATGAGGGCCCCTATGAATGGTTGGTGATGCCCTTTGGGTTTTCAAATGCCCCTAGCACCTTTATGTGCCTTATGAATGAGGTATTGAAACCTTTCATTGGAAAGTTTATTGTGGTTTATCTAGATGATATTCTTGTGTTTAGTGGGTCTAAAGAAGAAAATTTAAAGCATCTTGACATGGTATTAAAGAGGTTATAAGAGGAGAAGTTGTTGATCAACATGGAAAAGTTTGAATCTATGAAAGGAGAACTAGTGTATCTTGGATTTGTCATATCCAAGGGATGTTTGAAGATGGATCCTTCAAAGATGGATTCTATTCTTACTTGGCCAACACCAAAATACATGGGATATGTGAGAAGCTTTCATGGAATTGCAAGCTTTTATAGAAATTTCATCAAGAACATTAGTCAAATTTGTGCACCCATCTTGGACACCATCAAAGGATGTAACAAGGGTAAGTTTTCTTGGACCATTGAGGTTGATAAAGGGTTTGAATATCTGAAAAAGAGAGTAGCACAACAACCTATACTTGTGCTCCCTGATTTTGATAAGGTTTTTACAATTGAATGTGATGCTAGTGACCAAGCAATAGGGGTTGTCTTGAGCCAAGAAAGCAGACCGGTTGCATTTTCAGTGAGAGGCTAAATGAAGAAAAGAGGAAGTACTCTTCCTATGAATTGGAACTGTATGCTATGGTTCAAGCCCTCAAAAAATGGAGGCACTACTTGTTACCTAAATAATTTGTTGTTTATACTGATAATCATGCTTTGAGTTTTCTGAATGCACAGGATAAACTCAATCATAGGCACATGAAGTGGGTGGAGTCCTTACAATCCTATACATTCACAATAAAGCATAAGAAGGGCCAAGTAAAGAAGGTGGCAGATGCTCTCAGTAGAAGGGCACTTGTGGTGCAAGAGATTCAACTCCAAATCATGGGGGTTGATGCATTGAAAGACATGTATCATGAAGAGACATATTTCAAGGAGGTGTACAAAGTTTGTGATCAACATTTGAATAATTTTCATGGTAAATACTCTGATTTTCTATTACATAATGGTTTTCTCTTTAAAGAAAGCCAATTGTGTGTGCCTAAATGCTCAATGAGGGAAAATATTATAAAGGAGAAACACAGTGGGAGTCTTGGAGGTCATTTTGGCATTGATAAGACCTTGGAATAAGTAAGGAGGTACTAATATTTGCCAATGATGCAAGTGGATGTGAGAAAATTTGTGTAAGGATGCACCATTTGACAAAGAGCAAAGGGAACTTCATCAAATGCAGGGCTCTATCAACCACTTCCCATTCCCAATAGGCCTTAGGAGAGTGTAAGTATGGATTTTGTATTGGATTTGCCTAAGACTCAAAGAGGTTTTGATAGTGTTTTTTTGGGTGGTTGATAGGTTTAGTAATATGGATCATTTTATTTCTTGTAAATGCACCAATGATGCATCTAGTATAGTAGGTCTCTTCTTTAAGGAGGTTGTAAGAATACATGGATTTCCCTTAAGCATTATTTTTGACAAAGATTCTAAGTTCATAGGTCTCTTTTGGAAGACCTTGTGGAAGAAACTTGGCACAAATATGTCCTTTATCTCTTCGTAGAATCCACAAATAGATGGACAAACTAAAGTGGTGAATAGATCATTGGGAAATCTCTTGAGATGTCTTACCAAGGAGCATGGACAAGCTTGGGATCTGATTCTACCTCAGGCTGAATTTGAATACAATGAATTCATGAATAGGAGCATTGGTAGGGGCCCTTTTGAAGTAGTCTATGGCATGCACCTATTGACGCAAAATTTTGTAGGGGGCAACAGTCTTATGGGAAGCTTAGCTATTGGAGGACATAGTGTGCTTAGCTAAGTAACCTATAGATTTTATCGAAGCGAGCTCTTCATTTTTAGTGGGGAGGTAAAATGTTTAGAAAGACAATAGGAAATATTAAAATTTAGACTAAAGTCGATGCACCAAATCATGAATGAAACTACTTGGGCTCAGTGTCGAAAGCAAAGGCTCGAACCATAATCTGCTGTCTATCAAATAGATTACCCAGAAACACTTCAGACATAAGAAATACCCTTAAATTGCATAGCATAATCTAATACAACTTCAGCCAACACTGAAGAGTTCAAACATGATCTATATTTATTAAGCTATAGAATATTACAAAAGCTGAAGAACATGCATTCATATGCTATAGGAAAATAAAAGAACAGTCTAAATTTCTTATCAAATACATGAAAAATAGAAAAGGCCAAATTGATTGGCACAGTCTACAAACTTCAAGTTCAATAAAAATATTACAAAGGCTATTCCCAGTGCTCGAGAAGTTTTTATCTATCCAACAACAACCTCATAAAAGAGAAGAAGATATGCTTAAATAAGCCAACCCACCACCTGAAACCTACATTGAGAAAGATGCTCTAGCAAAACATCGACATTCTAAATCTCCTCGAGTCTGCACCGAATAGGAAGATCGCCTAGCAACACGCCAAAAAATCCGTCCTCCAAGATAAGAAGGCAATGCAACAATAGCAAAGGACACACACCATCAAAGAAGAAATGTGGCAGCAAAAGAGAATAAATGACATAGGCGAAAAATCCCAAAAAAATGACGCACAAGAATACGCCATGCATTGAGAACATAGATCTCGACAAAAGAATGAGGGATGCCCTAGAAAAAAGATCTGAGAGGAAGCCACATGGGTGATGCTAAGTGAAAATAACTACAAAGTGGGCCCAGCTCAGGAAATGGCCAGAGAAAGCCACACATCACACACAAAACTCGGTAGAGGAAAAGCAATACGAAGCAACAAGAATCTCCATTAGGAGGACATGTGGAAAAGGCCAAAAAGTTGTGAGTGATAAAAGACAAGGCAAAGCCACGAAGGAAAGATAACCACAAAAGCTAGCGGTTCGTGAAATAAAGTTCACAGTTTGGTGACTCACACAGACATTTTGCTTGTGGAATGAAGAACCCCAAAAACCTTGGTTCACCATCCCATTATCGCTCACAACTTGGAGAGGGTAGCTTGCAAACCAGTCCAAACCTCATTTGATGGTGCAGAGAGGGCTCACAGATTTTGTTGTGCCAATTTGAGATTGATGATTGCCTTAAAAGGCAATCCGCCAGATACCTTCGCCTCCAATTCAAGCTGGAAAAAGAGTTGTGCCAGCTGATGCACGATACCTTCAATATTTTCGGCGATTGGAGACTGATCAAAAGATTGGAAAATAGAGAGGTCTTGCTTCTTCTCCTCGATCCTTGCAATTATATGCTTGACTCCTGCTATCGCCTGATCTGCGATGAAGGGCGACGTGAGGCCTCACTAAGTTAAGCGAGAAATTTTTTCCCGCATGTCACTAGTAATTTGGTTCAATCTATCTCTGCACTCCACTACATGTTGGATGACCTCATGCATGGAAATGAGAATGTTCATGCCCATAGCCATCATTGTTTGATATCCAATACCTATGCCACTCAAAGCCTCATCGGAAGCTGTATACAACTTGCCCAACAAAAGCCTGGCCTCCAGAACTTTATCGGAAGTCATTTCCTACACCTACTATATAGTTTCACTAATTGTTCCACATAGGTTGGTTGCCTGCACCATAAAATTCAGGGTGGGCTGCAAGGTAAGGCATAATTCCTTGACCTTATCCTAGTACAATGCATATAACTCCTTTGAAATTTCCAACAAAATCATTTGTGGTATAGGAGGTTAGGCTCTCAAAAGATCTAACTCCACAACTCTACTGCTCAAGTCTACCCTTAGCTCTGATAAGCTTCATCCAAAATGGACAGTTGAATCCTTAGAGTGGAAATTTCCTTCTCTTTCTCTTCCAAGGACAATTTGATCTATTTCCTCTTTTCGATTTCTGACTCCAAAGTGGCATTCATCTCATTGACTTCGTCATTTGTGCTCTACCAGAGCTACTTCATACCATCATCCCTCTGCTTCAAATTGGCATGGAGAGTTACGTCGTTCGCCCGGTATTGCTCAATTTTATTTTGCAGGGTCGAAACAAAATCCGCACCCAAAGCTTGAAGCTCATTCACCTTGCCTTCCAAGGCAATCCTCTAAGATAGTAGGTGGTTAATTTCATTTTCTTGGGCTTTATACTTGTTTTCCCAAATATCAACCTTGCCTTTCAGCTCCCTTAATTGCTCCTCCTTTTTCTTTGCTTGGCGATTGAACTTGAGGTAGTCGGTGGTCACTACCCTCTGAGTCTCCTCCATCAGCTTGACCTTATCCTATAAACAAGCCTAATGCAAATCCAGCCTAATGGCATTGACAAAATAATCACTTGACAACATTTGTCTGACTGGTTTGATCACATTGGGGGTGATCTTTGCAAAAATTAGTGAATTATGACTCTTGTGGAATGTCATTTGCAAAAGAGGCTCTGCCTGTCTTCCCACATCCTTTTCTCTTATTTTTTGAATTTGTCTTGCGTGGCCGCTTTTTTTTGCATCCACCTGTGAAAAATATTCCTGGGACGAAATACCGAGTGCACCAGCAAAATGAAACTCATGAGGGACTACTAGTGGGAAGGAAAGCGTGCTCAGCACATCATGGACTTGCTAGGCCTCATACAAACTATCGGGGAGAAGGGTGGAATAAATTGGCCACTTGGAGATGATGACAATATAGTATGAGGAAAGGTCGGGGAAGCACCAACTGAAAGGTTGGGCCTTGGGGATAAAAACTATTGGATCATAAGGTCAGGACTGGTGACCAATTGTGTCCCAGGGGTGGAATGAAAAGTAGGGGATGGAAATGGAAAACCGGGAGGGAAAATATTTGACTGCCCTGTATATCCAGTGATAGGAATAGCTGGTGCAGATGAAATAGCAAGGGAAAATAAGGAGGAGATCAAAGACATAGAAGAGAGAGAAGAGGGAGGAAATGATACCTGAGGTTCTTGAAGAACTACAATTGATACCACCACTTCTTCATGTTGTGACCCCCCCCTCCAGCAGACTCTCTTGTTCACAACCGCTTCTCCTCCGGAGAATCTTGAAGGTTCACAATAACCTTCTATCTATGACCATAACTCCTTGGCCTCTTCCTACCTAATCTAGAGGAGTTGGAAGGCTCTAATGTTTGTGTGTTTTAAGAGTCCTCCTGCTACGAATGCTGTCTATTGACAGTTGCCTCATGTGTTAGATCTTTTTCAGTGACAGGGGCATTCTGGGTTATGTCCTCTCCAAGTTCTATGGTAGCTCTTCCCTTCTCATAGTACTTCTCAGACTCCAAAGGGTTCGGGGATTTATCACTGTCTGAATGCTCATGAACCCAAATGTCATCAAATTGATTGTTTGAATCTACCTCCTAGAAAAGGCCATTTTATTGTCTTTATCTCTTGCCTATATATCCAAAAGTCTCTAATTCTTTCAGGCTTCCATCTGAGCCTACTTAATTGGATGCATAGGTACGGGCTCATCTTATGATTTTGGCTAGTCTTCCCCACAACATGGTAAAAGTTCAACCATGATAGTCACCCCTCTTTAGTACATAAATATTCAAGGCCTACATAAAATTTCAAATTCCCCTCCTCAACATTTCTCTGAGGGTCCCAGAATGGCCGAGGCCAATGTGGAATTTTTATGCCAATTTTCGATAGATTATTTTTTGGGTTGTATTGTCATGCATCATTTATAATTACCAGCCCAAGATTACCCAGCTTAGAGTACAACACCTCCAACCTATTAACCTTCGAGCTCTTCTTCTTCACTAGCGATACCGAGCCAAACATAATAGGCAACATCAAATAGGAAGTCAAATGCCTTCCTCCCTAGTAGTCATTCTCAACATTACTCAGCTGCCACAATGCCTCGAGGGCCAACACTCTGTCGAAAAAAATGCACGAGAGATGGAAGGATTCCTGGACAAAACCTTTCATATGGAGCATAGTGAAATCTGTACCAAAGAACCAATCTTAAGGTGGAAAGAGGCCTCTCAACCATGATTTATGTCTTGGCGACAAATGCACAAACATGCTACTCCTAGATCCACCCAAAGCCCACAAATTCAGAGCTAGGAGTGAATCCGAAAAATGCATAATAATCAAAAAATTTCAACAAGATAGGAGTCCATGTTGAAACTAGCCTCCACATGCCAATTTCATTGAAAATGACCAGGGCCATGAATTGCTTGTAATAATCACAATTCTGACGCAAAATCAAATAGACCAGGAAAGAAGAATACCTGAATCTAGAACCAACCTCAAATTCCTACAGTTGCTGGATCATCCCATCAACAATAACCTTCATGAAGTCCATAAGCAGAGGCATGTTGTTCTTCCTCAGCATAAAGATGAGACTCATTTGGAATTCGAAAACCCTCTTGTCTATATCTAGCCCACAAACCAACGCTAGCATAGAACAGATGAAAGAAGACCCCGATTTTAAAGCACCTAGAGCAATTGGGAATTTGGGAGGTGTTGAAACATCTATCAACTGAGCAATCTCAGTGTGATTAAATTGTTGCACCATTTGGAACGTTCTCCAGCAGTCCTGCACCCTTTTAATGTCAAAATCTTCAAAATTCCTGGGTAAGGGGAACAAGATGCATAAAATATCTTTCAGGGCTTGGGGGCTGATAACTACCCTCAAATTAGGGCCACTTATAACTCAAGTTTGGGGATCAAAGCTTGTTGTTCATGTTGCCACAATTTCTGGGCAATAATGCACCAAAGGAACCATGTACTGGGGAAGCGTACAACTCCATAGATGTTTGTGGAAAGGGTCTAAAAATATCTTCATCTTTTCACATGCATCCTCCCTTAGGTTCTTGGGATTCTGAGATAACTTAGGATCCAAAACATTATCCCAATCCTCTGATACTAGGGCTTGATTTCTCGGAGAAATCGTGCCAAGTATTTTCTAGTCCGCTTGACTAGTAAAGGGCCAGGATGGTTTTGTTGGGATGCTTGGAGTAGCATAAGACTCTTGGAAATATATGTCTACATAGGGCACCATTAATATTCAATCCTTAATGTTCTCAGGGACCAGGGTCTATGTTGAACTTCCCACAATTTCAGCCATTTCTTTGTATCCGCAAGAGGCTTCACAAACCTTGTAAATGACTGAGCTTCTGAAAATGCTTTCTCTCTTTGTGAATGACTTAGCCATTTTCACCTTTTGACAAGTTCTCACAATAAATGACTTTCACATGCCTAACTTACTTTTTGATTTTCATGAAAAATGGCTTAGCAAGTGTATGTGCCAACATTTCACATTTAGTTGCCACATGCATCACCAACTTTTTCATGCGTGCGAAGAGATCGCCAACCTGCCGAAATACTCTTCATATTTAAAAGAAATGACTTAGCATGAGGTGGCGCCTGATTTTTCTTGGACAACGTACCAAGACAGTCTTGCCATATCTTTCACAAATTCTTTTGCATTTACTGATTTCTTGATTGTACTTGGGCACATCACCCAATGGCTTTATCAAAAGATTTGACTTGATTCTATCAGGATGACAGCTCCTCATGCAGACACATGGCCTATTTTAATTTAATTTGGCAACTTGAATGAAGCAAGTTGCAACTATACCTAATCATTCACATCACTTCACATGCCGTGACATTGATTATCAAGGCTTGATAACACCATTTGCCTTTGATGTAATCATAGCTTGCCTCATCGGGCGAACCCTGACCAATCTATAAAGAGGGCCCTTAGCAACCTTGTTTATCATAATTACCTTCAACATTCTTATTTAGTAGGCCCTAGTTTATCTTAGCAATTTCATTCTCAAGTTAGAGTAGCAAGCAATAATGGAGATGCCAATTAGACTAGTTTGCAAAAAGACCTAGGCTGCATTTTTAGGAAAGGTTAGGTGCAGGCGCTTGAAGCAAATGATAAGAAAAAAAAAACTGTTATACATAAAGGCGATCAAATGGGTCCTAGGAAAAGATTGTGTAGAATACGAGGACGAATACGGGGTAAACACTAGCATCTTCTCTCACTTTGTCGCTTAGCTTCTTGACATCAACATTTCCAAACGCAAAATTCTGAAGTTGACCAAGTGAGTCTTCCCTCGACATTACCTTGGAGGATTGGAGCAAGTAGTGCAAGCCACCATATTTGATCATGGGGTCCCTTCTTTTGCAACCTACATCGGCTGCTGCTGCATGGAGGACCCATTCCAACCATGCCCTTTTTGTTCGGCTTTGAGTTGGAGACCTACAAAGAACATCGCTCCAAGGTTCGTAATGGATGCTACTTCCTCATGCGGATACAACATATTGAACCATTCTAAAACATGTAGTGGTACGAGGATTCTGAGAGAATTTCCTCACCTGGCACTGCTGGTTGTTGTTGTTGGTCCATCCTCTACTTGAGAATTGAGAAGAAAAATAATCCCAATTTTGGTTTTTGCCTTTTTGTTAGCCTTTGACCCTTTAGCGGATATATATGTATATTTTGATACAAGGCCACTGGCCTCTACCGTATATAATGTAAATGTTCCAGCAATAATATAATACTCATGTTTTTCATATCTTGGCTCATTTACAATGTATCTCAATTTCTTGCAATACTGTTGTCGTTTTCAAAAAGCTATGAGAAAACCCAAAACTTAAAGTAGGAAAAATAATTAACAATTTAAACACCCACTACATAAGCATAACTAATTAAACTTTTTAAGGTGTATTCCATTAACTGGAATACCCAAGCCATTACCTTCCATGTCTTCTACCTCAAAAGGTTTAAACTGTTTGCACTGAACAATTTTAAAAGGCCCTTCCCAAAGACTATCAAACTTTTCGTGCTGGTCGGGCTTTGCCCCGTGCTCATTGAACTTGAGCACCAAGTCCCCACATTTTAGCTTCTGGTCAGACGTCTTTTTATCAAACCACTTCTTCACCACCTATTGGTGGCTGTTCATGGCCTTGAGAGCATGCTCTCTTTTCTCTTGTACTTCCAGTAACTCAGAAAACCGTACCTCCATAGCTCTATTCTGCTCAATTTCAAGAGATTTGAGCAATTGGAGAGTAGGGATTTCCATAGAAAGAGGCAACAATGCATCCTTCTAGTACACCATCTCGTAAGGGGATGTCTTTAATATTTGATTGGGCGTGATATGGTCTACCCACAGTGCTCTTCAGAGGTTTTTTATGCCACTCCCTTTGGTGTTCCAAGCCTATCTTTTTGATTAACCTGATGAGGTTTTTGTTTGTGGATTCTGCGAGGCCATTCCCATGAGGGTAATAATTAGAAGAGGTTTTGAAGAAAACCCCATATTTCAATGCAAATTGGCTCATCTTAGAGCCAAAGAAAGCTTTAGCATTTTCAAAAATAATTGTTTTTGGTGAGCCAAATATAGCTACCAATTCCTCGAGGAAGTTAACAATCTCTACTTTTGTTGCATTTTTTAGTGGCACCACCTCTACCCATCTAGTGAAGTAGTCAGTTGCTATCAATATCCACCTGTGTCTAGCTGATGAAAAAGGGTTAATCATACCAATGAAGTCTAGACCCCATTGAGAAAAAGGTTCCTCCACAACTATAGGTCTTAATGGCATAGCAACATTCTTTCTCTTTCCAACATAAAATTGGCATTCACTGCAAGACTTTACTAATGAAAATGAGTCATTGAATAGTATTGGCAAAAAATAACCAACACATATGATTTTAATTGTAGTATTTCTTGTAGAAAAGTGTCCTCTAGCTAGGTCGTTGTGATATTGATCTAATATTCTTTTGGCTTGTTCCTCATTCACACATCTAAGCAAGACACCATTAAAATTCCTTTTGAAAAGTACTCCTTCTAAGAGAAAATAACTACTATTTTGAAGCCGATAGAACCGTCTCTTAAAGGAAGGGAAATTGGTCGGATACCTTCCTATTTGCATAAAGTTTATCTTAGTCTCCATCCAATCACCCTTAGAGATTTCTTCATTAAGTAACATAGGTTCCAAGGCTTCGAGCTCCATCACTGGCTCATTATTTTCGGTGAGGTACTCACATAGTCCTTTTCCCTTAACAATCTTGATGGGCCTGATCTCAATATCATACTCTAGGATCTTGGTAATCCAGTTAGCTCTTTTCTCGGTGATCTCTCCTTCCATAATATATTCCCACACTCTAGGATGTGGTACACAAACAATCACCTTATTGTATGATATCAGGTGTCAAAACTTCTTAAGCCCTTTCACAATAGCAAAGGCCTACTTTTCTACAAAATTATACCTTACCTCATACTCCTTTAAGGTGTACGAGTAGAAAGCAAAAAGAGATTCTTTTTTATCCTCATCATCCTTCTGCATAAGCACAGTGGAAATTCTATTACCACTCCCAAAAAAATACATGATAAAGTCCTTTGACAGGTTCGGGTTGATTAATACAGGGGCTGAAGAAATAACCTCCTTTATAAGCTCAAAAGCTTTTCTGGCCTCCGTTGTCCACTTGAAAGTCTGGTCCTTTTTTGGCATCAAGGTAATCAGCCGAAAGATCCCTACAAAGTCTACAATGAATCAACTGATGAAATTGACCTTACCCAAAATATATTGCACTCCCTTCTTGTTTATGAGTAGAGGAAGCTCCCGAATTGCATCAAATCTTTCAGGATATATGGAAATGCCCTCCTTCGAGACAACATATCCCAATAACTTCCCTTGGGAGACTCCAAACACACATTTCTTCAGGTTCAGAGAAATTCTGAATTCCTGGCACTTCTGGAAGACAAGCTCTAAATGATCAAAGTGATCATCGACGGATTTGGAAAACACTATCAAGTCATCCAGATAGATAAGTATAATCTTATGTATTAAATCCCTAAAGGCAATACCCATAGCTCTTTTAAAGGTGGCTCTAACATTTAAAATTCTAAAGGGAATCTTGGCATATGCATATGTTCCCCACTTTGTGGTGAACGTGGTTTTGTGTTGGTCTTCTTCCTTTACATGAATCTGATTGTAGCCCGAAAAACCATCCAACATTGAAAACATTTCAGATGTAGCTACGGTTTGTAAAATTACCTCCATAGAAGATAGGGGGTAATGATCCTTTAGGGATGCCCTATTGAAGTCTCAAAAGTCTACACATAGTTGTATATCACCATTCTTCTTTTGGACTGACACCAGGTTTGACACCCAAGTGCTATGTTTGATTGGGAACACTATTTGGGATGCAATCAATTTATTCAACTCTTATGACATGAGTGACTCAATCTTTGAGTTCATAGGCCTCTGTCTTTAACGAACTGACTTTAGTCCTTCCGATAGTTCAATTGTATGCTGAATAATCCTAGGATCATATCCGTTAAGATCATCATATGACCAGGCTACTATGCTTGGATATTCCTCGCAGAAGTGCTTTAGCCTGTCTTTATTCTGAGATACTTCCTTACCAACCTTGAGCTTTTTGTCTTCTCCAATATGCAAATCGATGTAGTCACCTTTGTTAGTTAGAAGCTTCATTTTATCTTTCCTTGCATCGTTGGAATCAAAAAGACTCTCTAGAGTGATTAGGCCCCTAGTAAGCTTGTTGGATTTCAATTGGATTACTTGATCCCCATAGGCTTCAGTGATCTTTAGTTGCAATTGATCAGAAAATTGCCCAGAGGACTAGATAAATGATGTAATATGAGCATCAATATCAAACACTTTCCAGTCTTGATCATTGTTCGGAACAATAGGTCATACAATTACTCTCACTACATTTTTATTCTTTATCAACTAGGAGGCTGGCTGAAACTGAGCCCTGACAGTTGCCATCTGGTCAGCTTTTAGAGTTCTTCTCTCTGTGTATAGCCTTAATATTAAATTCCTCAAATATTTCAATAAGATCCCAAACCTTATGCCAGTATGATCGCATATGAACATTCTTTGTAGTAGAAATCCCTCAGATTTGGTTGACCACCAATTCTGAATCTTCGAACACTCTTATTTGCTTTACGTCCATTTTTTCTGGAAGGCTTAAACCATGGACAAGACTTTCATATTTTGCTTCATTGTTCGAGCATGTGAACTAGAAGCGATAAGACCTCAAGTTATTTTCTTTGGATGAAGATGTCAAACATATTCCTACTCTAGCTCCTACTCTGCATCTTGCTCCATGAAAGTGCAAATTCCATAACTCCGAGGATGTTTCACCTTCAGACTCTTTAGTAACTCTGGGCATAATTTTTCCTTCCTCATGTATGACATAGGTTCCGAGCACAGTTGCATGATAATTTCCAAAAGGGTCCATGTATATAAACTCGTTCAACAGAGCTTCCTCACTCTTCATCTGGGAGCTAGTTTCCTCTGCTTCCTCCAGAAATTCAACATTGAACCTTTCTTCCTAGGTAATTGAAGTATGTGCCACTTCAAAGTTGAGTAGGGCCTTGTCAGCAACATGTTCAGAATGCAAATTATCCAACAATAGTTTCATCTTAGCTCCATGTTTGGTTCTCAAGGTCAGGTGTGACTAGTCTAGTACTAGATATCCTCCAAAATTTGTTGTGAACTCTTAGGACAAACATATCTTGAACAAAGGAGGGACATCAATGAGTAGGGTATCCTAATTCACAGTGATACTAGGGTAGGCAAACAATGTCATATGTAATCCCTTGATTACCCCAACGGTATCAACTTTATTTCTATCTAGTTACATGACTCCCTTGTTAAGAGGCTCATATTTTAACCCCAAAGCATCAACTACTTGCTTAGGCATGACAGTGGTGCTAGCACCAAATTTGATCATACAATTATGTAATAATTTGTCGCCAATGATAAGAATTAGAAAGAAAGGCTTAGGTTTAGGCTTACTCTCTTTTCCAACTTTGATATTTTCTTCCGGTTGACTTGTTAGGACTTTATCCAGGTCTAATTTGGATATATTTTATTCATTGGGTTGACTAGGTATCTTCACATCTTCCTCTCTAGACAATGCTTTCTGGAATAGCACCTTTTGCTTCAGAATATATAGGATATCCCACAAAGAAACATTGGAAGAGGACTTCTTTAGTTGTTCTAGCACATTGAACTACATTCATGACTAATGAGTCATAATTTCTTTCTCCTTAGGTCTCACAGCTAGTGTATCCGACTATTTGGCAACAATCGGGGTGATCAAAGGAGCCTTTTACTTTGGAGGAGGTGGATTTAGAGAGCTGGGAGTAGCCACTTTAGAATACTATGGGACTAATGATGGGTCTACCGACAGATTGGGCGTTGAATGAGATGGAGCATTGGTCGGCGAAGATGTGAATTCTTCGGTGAGTCTCCGCTTTGAATGCGTGTTGTAGTCTGAATGCACTCGGGGCACTTAAGTTATAAGAATGTCATTCAAAAATATTGATTCTTCTCCTTCCATCCATGAAAAGAGTGCTTGTTCTGGAACTATGTCTAACTCTTGCTCTATGGACATCCCTTGCATTTGAGCAACGAGGACTGCATTATCCATTTTCTGAGAGGCATATAACTAGTTTATAGGATTAGGTGCACTGCTTTCGCTACGTTGCTCCACAATCTTCTATTGCAAATTTCCCCGCAAACAATTTCAGGGCATGTGTGCATCATTACAAGGACAAAACCATGAATTAGTGTCCTTGAATAGGTTATTTTGTCCTACCACTAGCTCCTTACTTGAACTAGGATGGATGGTTTGCATCGACAGGGTTAGTGGAACAACTTGATTATTCCTCTAAGCTTGAGTATTTCCACGTGATCTATCTTGCCACTGATTTGACTGGTAAGGAGATTTTTGGCCTTGATAATTTTGGTAAGCCGGCTTCTAATAGCTATACTACTACCGCTTCATGGTAGTTAGTTCATTTGTCATATTCCACATCTTTTCTCTCATCTCGTTCATCTCGATTGTCAGGGGGTTAGGCACTGGAGCTACACTCAACGTCATTCTCAGGTACATGTACATAGATTGGGGAGGAGTTGTAGGAGCGCTGGTCGAAGCTACTTCAACTTCTGTGGTGTTGAATTTTGGGAACAATGGCATGATGGGTCTTGGTGCCAACTTTCCAACAATAATAAGGTTATTCTCCACAGTAACAAAAAGACCATAAGCATCGGGTAGAGTATCTCCACCAAGATCCTGTAGCATCATGGAAATACCATCATTGATGGACTTCAAATATCACATGAATGCCAAATCTAGAGGCGGATGACTACCAACAAGAACTCTCTGCCAAGTTGAATGGAACTGCGCATTGAAGTCAGGAAAAGCTTCACAAGGAGCTTGATTTATGCTGGCTAGCTGATGATATAGCGAAGAATTATCACCAACATTTGAAAAAAGTTCATAAAACAGGGTTCCAAGATCATCCAAAGTAGCAATCATATTAGCCGAAAGAGTTCTATAGCAGTTCAATGCCTTTCCTCGAAATGAGGTAGCAAGCAATCTTAGAGCTACGTTTTCATTAGAAACACCATGCACAAGACACACGTCTACCACATCTTGCAAGTGCTCTATCGGTGTCTTCGATTCATCCCCGAAATACTTAGGGATAGCTTTTAAAGAAAAAGTTGGGATTGGAGCCCATACTGCAGGAGGCACAGGCGCTACTAAAGGACTACCAACATCCCAGGCTACATAATTTCTAGCGGCCATAGGTGCAGGGGATGAAGGAGAAGGGGGAGGTGAAGGGCTACCTTGTCGACCCCTTGGGAAAACACAAACTAACGATGGTACGAGTAGGTCAGGGAATCTTGCAGTTTGTGACCTAGTTACGGTCCTATAGCTCATACACACTTATATATAAAGTGAATGTGCTAGTTCGCATCCCACCAAGTGTGCCAGAAAAAGAACTATTGAAGAAAAATCATGCAGGGGGCAGCAGTCTTATGGGAATCTTAGCTACTAGGGGACATAGTGCGCTTAACTAAGTGACCTCCAAATTTTATCGAAGTCCGCTCTTCAGTTTTAGTGGGGAGGTAAAAGGTTCAGAAAGACAACATGAATTATTAAAATCTAGACTAAAGGTGATATGCCAAATCATGAATGAAACTACTTGGGCTCAGTTTCAAAAGAAAAGGCTTGAACCATAAACTGTTGTCTATCAAATAGATTATCTTGAAACACTTCAGACATAAGAAATACCCTTAAATTGCATAGCATAAGCTAATACAACTTTGGCCAACACAAAAGAGTTCAAACATGATCTATATTTATTAAGCTATACAAAATAATAAAAGCTGAAGAATAGGCATTCATATGCTATAGGGAAATAAAAGCACAATCTAAAAATCTTATCAAATGCATGAAAAGAGAAAAGGATGAATTGATTGGCACAGTCTGCAAACTTCAAGTTCAATAAAAATATTACAAAGGCTATTCCCAGTACTTGGGAAGTTTTTATCTATCCAACAACAACCTCATAAAAGAGAAGAAGAGTTGCTTAAATAAGCCATCCCACTACCTAAAAGCCACATTGAGAAAGATGCTCTAGCAAAACATTGATGTTCGAAATCTCCTCAAGCCGACACCGAATAGGAAGATCGCCTAGCAATGTGCCAGCAAATCTATCCTCCGAGAAAATAAGGCCATGCAATAGCAGCAAAGGACACATAGAATCGAAGAAGAAATGCGGCAACAAAAGAGAATAAATGGCACAGGCGGAAACTCCTAGAAAACTGACGCACAAGAATACGCCACGTGTCGAGCACACAGAGCCCGACAAAAGAATGAGATATGCCCTAGTGAAAAGCTCCGAGAGGAAGCTACATGGGTGATGCCGAGCGAAAATATTTGCAAAGTGGGCCCAACTCGGGAAACGGCCAGAGAAAGCCACACATCACACACATGAAACTTGGTAGAGTAAATCGATATGGAGCGGTAGAAATCTCCATTAGGAGGCCATGTGGAAAACACCAAAAATTTGTGAGTGATAAAATACAAGGCCAAGCCACAAAGGAAATATAACCACAAAAGCTAGTGGTTCATGAAATAAAGTTCACAACACCCTAGAGGGGTCTATGAATTGAGAGATCTACAAGGAGTTGATATGAGAAGTGGTCAAGGAGTGGACTTTGTTGTTAGAATTAGGGATATTGATTAACAAGTGAAGGAAACTCTACAAAAGAATGTTGAGAAGTACAAAGAAAGAGAGGATTTCAAGAAGAGGGATTTTCAATACAAGGTTGGAGATTTGGTGATGGCTCACTTGAAGAAGGAGAGACTTCTAAAGGGAAAGTATACTAAACTCATGATGAAAAATATAGGACCTTGCAAGGTGGTCCAAAAATTTGGCCAAAATGCTTATGAAATAGAGCTACCTCCTGGGGTGGCAATATCTCCTATCTTTAATGTTTCTAACTTGTATCCTTTCAAAGAATTTGTGAATGCAGAGGATGCAGTAGGTCCAACACCAATGGAAGATGAAGATTGGGTTAAGGAATTACCCCCAAGCCAACCTATCACTCTTGAATGCATCCTAGACACCAAGGAGACAAAGAGGACTAGAACAAAGGTCTACAAGGAGTATTTGGTTAAGTGGCAAGGTCTACTTGAAGAAGATTCCACTTGGATGTCTGAAACCGAGAGTAAACAACATGGGACTACTGTAGAAGACCTAATCTCAAAGAGAATTTGAGATCTTTTTCTTGCTTGGGAGTAAGGTGCAGGAGCAACCATGGGTCTAATGGGCCTAGAATGTTTGGTTGTGTTTTTTTTCTTGTTTTTTCATTAGAATAAGGTCCTAAGGACCATTTAAATTCTTTGTAATAGGTCTCCTAGGTTTGTGGTGGAATTTTGGTCTTGGTGACCAACTCTTTGTACAAACAAGGACTCTATCCTCCTTTTGTAAGTCTAGTACACCTTGGAAAATTAACAAATAAGGATGATATTCTGTAACTTGACACTTGAGGGGATTCACCTTGCATAATTTAATGGGCTTGAATGCATTTAATATAGTTTTGAGGCCTCTTTGTAGGCAAATTAAGGAAAGTTGGTTAAATTGCCTTAATTAGGCATTAAAGATTCAAAAATGAAGTCTAATGATGTTTCCAATAGCCAAATAATTCAAATTTCAGTTGGAGGATGTTGGAGGGAGTTATGAGGCTTCAAATATGCCTCTCTTGGTCAAGGAAATTTTTTTGAACAAGTTGGGAAGGAGTTTCTAAGAAGTTGTTTTCTGTGTTTTTTCATAAAGAAATTGCTGATCTTGTACATTGTACGACCTACACGTATTGTTCCATGTTACAATAATATAATAGTTGGAAAGGTAATAGAATAATATTTATTTTTTCATTGGAGTGGTGATATTTCATTAATAATTGAGTGAGATATCCCCATTTTACTACCGGGTGGTCTCAAACCCCATGTTTTTCCTCTAGAATTTGTTGATCATGTACTTGGTACGGTTTGTATGTTTTGTTTTATGATTGAAGTATGTAATGGTTGGAAATTTAATTGAATAATTTTTTTTTGGAATTGGAGTGTTGAGATTAAATTGAGTAATAAGGGAGATATCTTAATTCTACTCTCGGGTGGTCTGAAAACCCTTAAAATCAAGGTTTTGAGAGAAAAATGTGGATTTCTTCCATTCCCATGTGGTAAAGTGGCCAAATCCTTGTGGGATGGAAGATATGATGCTGTAATACTATTTAATCAAGGAATTGGAGAACAAAAGGATCATTGGAGGAAGTGGTGCAATGTTTTTGGCTTGACATCTCTATGTGGCAAGCCTAATTGACAAGCAAAAAAAGTGAGTTTTTGCTTGAATCTGAAGAATCTATTCAAGGGGCACTTAGGAATGATGGTAACAGGTGGGAAAAACCTATAGGAGTCTGATTTTTGGCTTTGGGGTGAAGGGGAGAGCCTAGATAGTCAAGACCCAGGTGTAGGAGTGTGTGATTTAGGTCTCTTGGAGCAGTGGTAGAATGGCTTATTATGGTTTGTGCCTTGACAGTCATGGGAAAAGGGATCTAAATCACCATAGTGTTGGGTGTTTGTTGAAATCCTTCCACTCTACATCAAATACCAAAACATGGCTAAGACATTCCTCTATCCAATACAAAAAACTTCTAAGCAATAACCTTTAGTACAAACTCATGCAACCTGCTGCTACAACACTGAAAAAGAGATAACACACAAAAATTTCAAGAAAACAAAGCTTTTATTGATCAAAACTTTACAAAATATTCCAAAAAATTCTACATTCAAGTTTATCCATAAAATATAGACTCTCCTCAAATAATAAAACTGAAAATAAACACCTCCACCTTCCCATCATGCATTTCTTACATTTACAAACTTTGAAACTATCACATAGGCTAATTTTAGCAATTTTTCAACTTGAACCATCTAACATTCCAATGACCTCTAAATGGACTCATAATGACTCAAAATTAAATAAATGGCCTTAACATGGCCTTATTACATAAAAAGGACTCCTATTTTTAATATTTCCAACTTGGTGCACTTGCACCGGACCCTTGCCAAGAAAATATTCACCCACAAAGAAAGTCTTGCAACAATGGTATTCAAATAAATATTATATTATGAGATATTAGATATTTAATAAGTGTACATATGCCCTATTTAAATAGGCAAGAGAGAAATGCAGAATGCACTATGATGTTTCCAAGTGTCTTAATCTCTCAACATGTGAAAACATGTAAACCCTAACAACCAACCTAAGGAATGATGATGAGATATAGATAAGTTCTAGATGATATTCTAGAAGTAATATTATCTCCTAAAAGAATGGAAAGGGTAATTACCTCATTTTTAATGATTTTATAATAATGCAACCTAGGAATTAAAGACCTAATTAAACCTATGATAGTGTAATAAATAATTAATTACATTAACACCCCCTCATAAATGCAACTCAAGGAGGAAATCATTATGCAATGATTATGATGGATGATGGGTCCCCACTACATGATGGTAATCTTAGGTACCCATTTACAAATGATAGATGATATGCAAAAAATCTTCCACAAACGGAGAAAAGGGGAAAACCCAGTGGGAAGAAAACCCTTCTCCAGAAAAAGAGATGAAATGCAAAGAAGTGAGAAAGGATGGGAAGGATGGAGGACTCCATAATACCCCCCAAGTACACCATCTATCACATAAATTCAATACAGTCAATAGCCCCCCCATAGTAGGGAAATAGAGAGACTATGTAGCCCCTCTAGAACATGTGATAACTTAAAAAAAAGGTAAGTGTCCGTAGACAAAAAATGATCCAACGTGGACAAACAACTTGTCTCCCTTTCAGAAGAAACAAAATCAACTATAAATACAAGGAAGCTTCCCACTCCAACTAGGAATTGAAGGAGGGTAGGATGAAAGCGAATGATGATGTTTCTAAAAAATTCTCATGTGTCTCCTTTGTCACTGAAGATGAAGATGCCACAATCAACTTAGGCACATGCCCAATCAATGAAGAAGGTGAAAAATTAGGATGACATGGAAATTGATGTTGAACAATATCCAAAGACTACAATGCAATAGTCTTCCATTAAAGGAATAGATGGAGACTAGATTTCCCCCCCAAAATGAAGTTTCATCAAAACCACTGAAAGAAGTCTAAAGAAACAAAGGTTTCCAAACCACATGTCTCCCACTAGGAAGAAGAAAATCTAATGGTAGATGTTAGATAAACTCTGACTCCATAGAGGGAAGAAGTCCCATATATGAAATATCTAAAGATAAAATGAGTGCCCCCAAGATGGGCTCACCAAGATCAAGATCCTTAATCAAGGTCCAACCAAAGGAATGTGGAGACTCAAGAAAACTCTCCAAAGTATAATCTGAATAGAGGAGTGATATCCCCTCAAGAATGTCCCCCAAACATGTAGAAGTAACCAAGTCATCAATCAATGAAACAAATATATCCTGTGATGTCAATTTTGCAAAAAATGGATGTGTATTGATGAATAGAAATGATGGAAGCCTCAATCAATAACTCTGGACAAGGATTCACTGAATGTAAAGGGATAGAAATAGTCTCTAATGGAGAAGAAGCAACATCTGAAGAAGCCTTGTCAACCTCTTCAAAAGATTCCAGTCAATCCAAACAAACAACCTCCTACACAAAAATATCATTATAGGGTACCCAATCTGAAGAATGAAGAGGCAAATGACATTCTGAAACATGATCATTAGGGAATGGTGGAGTATTAGAATCTCCATATAGCTCCCAAATCTTAATCCAAAGAATGTGAAGATAGTTACAATGTTTAGTATTGTAGAGACAAAAAAATGCATGATTCTATGGAGTAAGAACCACCATTTCAGACCACATCAATAGAGCCATTCTAATTAAAAGAAAATTAAGAAATGCACATCTAAACTATAGAAACAAAATAATTCTTTTAAAATAAATCAACCTCCATTGTCTCCCTATCACCAAGATCTTTATTCATGCATTTGCTCCCAGATTTTATGAGCACAAAATGCAATATAGAGGCTATGGTAAATGAGAAATGAAACCAAGATGCAAAGATGATATGAGTATGTAGATTTGTGAGCAAAATTTGTGAGAGCTAAAATGAGAGGAAAATCCCATTTAAATAGGAGTTCCCTGATGATGGAGAGGGGTTGAAGATGAAATGTGGGATAAAAGATGTGGGAGAAGGAAATGCCATTATCCCACATTGTTGGGTTAAATGTTATGGATGAGAATGAAAGTGATAAAGGGTTACTATATTAACATGTATCTAAATGATTAAATATGAATAAAATGATTAAATATGCTTTACTAAAATGCAATATTTCATGAATGATTTATGCAAATGATATGATTAATATGCAAGTTATGATAATTAGTTTATTATGAAATAATAATCAATGACTATAATAATTGATTTATTAATGGAGATGAATATGAAACAATTATGGATGATAATTGATTTAATATGGAAATGATGTTTATGAATTATTATACAAATGGATTATGAATGATTATGATTTATTATGTATTATGAATGATCATGTGGTGATAATATTTTAATGATATGATGATTTAACAACATGCAATATGAGGTGGGCGATATATGCAAGCGATGTGATTTAAATTGTAATATAATTTTATTATGAAATGTTGGTTAATGATGATAATGAATTTATTATGATAATGAATGATAGTGCAAAAATGATAATGTGATGGATGCAAATGATAATGAGATGATTTAATGATTTGATGAAATGCATGAATAGAAGAAAGTATTGAATGAATTGATCATTTTAATCAATAGATGAATAATGCGATGATTGCGAGGAAAAATTTGGGTGTCTACATTTTGCCCCTCTTTGAGACAATGCAGCTTCTCACGTTGTTTCAAAGAAAAAATATTGATCAATTGATACATGCCCCAGATATATCCTAGTAAGGAATATGATAAGAGTGAATTGCCCCCTCGAGAGATTGATCAGACAGATGGTAAGAAGATTAATCTCTCGATAGATGTCAATAAAATGATTAGATACTTGATATTGCGCAAGTGATAAAGTAGTGATGTACATTTGATGGAAATGCACAATTTATAGGCGTAACTAAAAAATTGATGTAAATTATCAGTATAGTTGGGTTGATGAGCTGATTGAGATTGATGCAAGCGCAAGACAAGTTGATAGAATGATTGATTGATTGATTAAGGGGACATGTGATTTGGAGATGCAAGTTGATTGATTTCTCTGCGACAAGAAATATGAAGAAAATGAAATGCAATAAATGGAAGATGCAAGATGCGAGAAAATGAAGGTGATGAAGCCTCTTGTGTGTTTTAAGTGCGTTTATAATCATCGAGCTTATTATGTTGCAAATTAGTATAAGCGTCTAGATAATATGAACCTCTAGATGACCTGAATACTGTTTGCATTTTTATTTATTAATGAAGTATAAGCATCTAGGTATAAGGACCCTAGATGACTTGAATACTTATTGCATGGAAGACACTATCAGACAAGGAATGTGCTCATCCATACTAGACTCATAGGTCCTCAATGGTTTTAGATAACCATGTCTTAAGACGAGTCATCCTATGAATAAGAAACAATTCATAGGAAACAAACAAGTCAACATGCCCCATCATTGCCTCTCTATTCCCAAACATCCTAGAGAAGCTAAATGACATGCCACCAAAGATAAAATCATAAAATAATCAAAGACCAAAAAACAAACATGTGTCATGCTTCAATGTAGAACTGAGTCTTGGTATGATTGTACACTTTTGATTGGATTTGGAAGAGGGATTGATAGGTATGCTACAATATTTGCATGACTACAGTTTGATTTTTCTGAAGTTCAAAGCTATGTGGTGATCTGAAAGTGTCATTGTTGAGGGATTTTTGAAGTTATTTGATTTTTTTTGGGTTTATGGGATATTTATTTTTTGATTTTTGATTTTTATGACATTTTATGATTTTTAATGGATTTTTTAGGACATTTTATGATTGTTTTGGATTTTTTCAGGACACTTTATGATTTTTATGGATTTTTTCAGGACATTTTATGATTTTTATGGATTTTTTTCAGGACATTTTATGATTTTTATGAATTTTTTCAGGACATTTTATGATTTTTATGGATTTTTTTCAGGACACTTTATGATTTTTTATGGATTTTTTCAAGAGATTTTATGATTTTTTTAAGGATTCTTTTCAAGACATTTTATGATTTTTTTATGGATTTTTTTGAGACATTTTATGGTTTTTATAGATTTTTTTAGGACCTTTTACAATGCAAAGAGATGTATCTCTAGCGAGTAGACAATGCTAAGGTTGAGGAAATGCCCTAGTGAGGAATAGGACCAACCTAATATGCATGAAAAAGAGAGCAAGTGAGGGGATTGTCGAACAATTCACAAGCCATGGTGAGTGTGAAAAGGATATTATGAAGTGGAGAGTGGATGAAAATGGCATGAAAAGATCAAGTAGAGATCCAAGGAAAGAGGAGAAAAGCCTCTACACATGGTGTCGATTTCTCGGTTTTCACCATGGTACTTGCTCAAGGCGCCACCGAAGTGGTTTTCACCATTGAACGAATTGATCTATCTTTATTTTTTCATTTTTTTCTTTATTTTTTTGTATTTTCTTAGGACTTTTTTTTCATTTTTTTGTATTTTTTAAAGACTTTTTCCTAGCTCTCTGAAGCTAGGTATAGAATTGATAGATGTCAAGTCCATAGATTGCCTTGATGATGCCTCGATCCTATGTGGACTGTGTTGGATGAAAGTACCCGATCGGGATGAGGAGTACGAGTGGAAAATATGAAGGATGATAGATGTGGTAGATGAAAGAGACTATGGTAGGATCCCTAATGTGCACACTATGTGGGCCATCAAGCTTCAACCAAAAAGGAGCTTGGGCAACCGATGAGCTAGAATACGTGAAGGGGTTATCATCAAAGGTACATTGAAATACATCACCAATGGTGTGGTATGATGGATATGTGAGCATGGATGGATTGAAAAAATTATATGGCATGAGTGAGAGTGATGTGGATGGAGACCTTGGATCAACAAGCTCTTTTTTGACATTTTTAGTTGGTAGATGGCCACAGTGATTTTTGATGGAGAGGCATACTTGGAGAGTGACTTTCTCTCTTTTTCACTTTTAAATTTTTTTTTTGATTTTTTTGATAGATTTTTATTTTGGCTAAGGGAACTTTCTTGATCTTTCTTTCTTTGCATGCTTTCTTTTTATTTTGGATCTCCATTTAAAAAAGGCACTTTTACCTTTGATTCTTGAATTGCATCCTTTTTATTTTCTTTGGGTGATACTTGTTGATCCATGTCTACAAGGTGGATGGATGTGGGTGAGATGGTTGAGTTGGATGGAGTGATAGGAATGTCTAGTGGGAAAATGGGAGTGGTGATGCCATCAATGGAGTCTTTGGGACTATCCTTTTTGGTACTGCTAATGTCAAAGGAAGATTGCAAATCCTTAATGACTTGGCAAGATGTCTTAGTAGATGTGACAATAGGAGATTCATATCCTAGCCTAGGGTAGGTGGGATGGAAGGATGATGATTGGATATCCTTGGTAGGGTCATGATCAAAGAGTGGGTTATCGTAGATATCCTAGTTAAACATGGGGTTATCATAAATATGAAAAGCTTGAGTGGAAGAAAATATGGCAAATGCAGGTGTATCATCAGGATCCCAAAATGTTTCAATCCAAGCATGGCCATCTCTTTGTGTTCCTTCTACAGCTGTCTTGTTATCATTGTTGGAATTTTGACCCTCCTGGACAACATTAGCAATTTATTTTGTTGGTAAATTATCCATACAATATTCTCCACATCCCATATCATGGATTTGGATCTTGGGGTTTGATGGTGCAATAAATGAAGTGGATGCTTTTAAGGACTCGGGACCAACATATGCTTGAGAAGGAGGTGCTTCATGATTACTTGGGATTTTGATTTCAGTTTTAGGGCTTAGATTATGGAAATACATGAAAGGGTTGGGATCTCCTTGTATTGTGATTTCAACACCATTGTGTGGGAATTTAATGCACTAGTGGTATGTAGAAGGTATTGCTTGCATTGCATGAATCCAAGGTCTTCCAAGGAGGATGTTATAGGTCAGTGGGAGATCAAGGACTTGGCAAACCACATCCTTTACCACAGGGCTGACTGTGATTGGTAGAGTAACTGATCCTTTAGAAGAGAGTTCCTCTTAATCATATGCCTTTATGGTAATCTTGTTTCTTGGATCAATTGAATTTTCAAAAAACCCTAATTTTGTGATCAATTATTGGGTACAAATATTAAGACCTGCTCCTTCATCTATTAGAACTTGCTTGATCTTGGCATTATTGATAACGATGTCAATATGTAAAGTTTCATTATGTGGTTGTCGAGAGGATGAATCATCACTTTTAGTAAAAGTGATAGTGTAAGTCAAGGTGATATGTCCCACCATAGCTTGGAATTGGTCTAGATGTAGGTTTGTAGGCACTGTAGTAGTGCGAGTGCTTTATCTAGAACGTCTCTATGCTCAGGAGATAGGCGTAGCACCTCAAGCATGGAAATTTGTGTGGGAATTTTCCCTAAATGCACTATGAGGTTATAATGTGAAGCTGGTGTAGCAGGTTTTGAATTAGGACCTTTAAGGGTGACTATGCCTTTGCGGGTAGTAGCCTTGAAATCTGGTTCTTTTCCTTTTATAATGAAAGTGTTTACATGATTATCAACCTCACTGATGTTATGTATGGTATAGTCATATTTAGTAGTAGTATAGTTTGCACCATCACTAGATTGAAGGGTCTTTCCTTTATCCTTTTCATGCTTAGGGAAATGGTTTTTAAACACCTCATAATCAGAGTTACCCGAAGGAGTGTGTCCGTCAACTACTATCTTACCATCATCAATAAGGTCCTGTATTAGATGTCAAAGTTTATTGCAGCTATTAGTCTTATGTCCTCTATGTCTATGATAGTCACAAAAGTGATTCTCATTCCACCATGGGGGTTTGACTTGTGGATTATATTCCTTTATTTCAAGTATCATTATAATATTGATTTCAAGAAGTTCTTTTAATGCGGATTCAAGTGATTGTCTCAATGGTGTAAAATTTCATTTAGGTAAACTTCTCTATTTTTCTTTTCCTTTATCTAAAGATGAACCTTTGAGATTGTAAACAGGTGATGATGTTTTAGTTGTTTTTGCATCAAAAACTTTGTCATTGACTACATTCTTGTTCTTTACCCAAAAAGGTGTCTTGTTGTTTGAATTTGATTTTTGATCTCTGTCATTATTAAGTTTTATGGTTCCATCATCAATGAGAGTTTGTTCGATTCAAAATCCCATTTCTATGGAATCATAAAATGAATCCAAGCATTTTAGGCGAAGTTCCCTTCCAATTTCTTTGTTCAAATTTTGACAAAAGAGGTCAACCAATTCTTGATCAGGAATGGCATAAGGTAATTGTTTTGTTAAATGTCTCCATCTTTGTAAAAATGACACAAAAGATTTTCCTAGTTTTTGTTTGGTGTTGAAAAGGTTTGCCATGGTCACTTTAAAGTCACAATTCAAACTATAATTGGAGACAAATGTATTAGCCAATTCTTGAAAGGATTTTATGCTTGGGGGTAATGGTGAAAACCATTACATAGGTTCTCCTCCTAGACTATAGAGGAATAATCTCATAAGGTATATTTCATCAACTGCAAATTCCATGGTAGTAGCACCAAATTGTCTTAAGTCATGTTTAGGATCCCCTTTTCCATTATATTTTTCAAGTTTTGGTATGTCCCGATGGTTAAGAAAAGGTGGCATTAGTATTCTTGGATCAAAAGGATAAGGACATATGTTTGATGGAGAACTTGTGAGATGGTGCTTTAATATTTTTAAGAGTGTCCAAATCTTGTCTCAATTTTCTAAGCTCATCCAAAATAGGATCATTTGTAGGTGTGGGCTTTGATCTCTTTAAAGATCGCGTGTAACCTGGTTGTAGATAAAAGGGTCTATGATCTTTGATTCTACCATTGTTGTTTGTTTTGGGATGTTTAGATTCAATAGATTCAGGTTGGTCATTCATCGTGAGCAGTGACATGTCAAAATCAGGAGTCATTTTCATTCCTTCATCAACAAGGGATTTGAATTATTGTTGTGGGTTACATTTGACTACATCCATAAGAATTTTAGTGAATCTATGATCCTTAAGTTCTTCTTCCATATCAGATTTGGTTATTTCTTCATCATTAGTTTCATTTGTTTCTCTAGTTGCAACACTAATGTTATCTTCCCCATCAAAGTCTCTTCCCCAAGGGTTCTCTTCTTCTTGAAACATTTTTTCTCCTGTTCTAGGGGTCATACGCGATTGTTTTGATGTTCAATCCAAGGTAATGTATGAGACCTAAGACTAGGATGCAATGAAAAGGATATGATTCTAAGATGAGATATGAAAATGATATGGTATGATATGATAAGCTAAGAATGCAAGAGCTTAAAGGAAACTCTAGGTCCAAAGTTGGTTATGATGTAAAGGCTTTACTTGTGTTATGATGGATAGAAAGAAGGACCAATTATCAAGAAAGGGTATGTAGGAGATGATGGACTCCAAAAGGATTTCCCTACTCAAGGATGATGAACCTCAAGTGATGCAAGTGATAGATAGCCAATGGTTTTATTTCAAGGCCTAGGAAGAGTAGCCTAAGTGCAAGCTAAAGGTTTTGTTTAATCGATGATGAATATGCAAAGGACTAAATTATTGGAACATGCAAAGGTTAGGTGAGATGGTCTTGATATGAAAAGGGGTTGAACATGCAAGAACTAGGTGGAGTGTTATCTATATGCAAGAACTATGTAATGTCACCTATGCATGCAAGAATGGGAATATGCAAGGAATAGGATGAAAGGGATATGAATATGTAAGGACCATGAATATGCAAGTGCTAGGTGGCATGCAAGGACTAGGTGAAATACAAAGTCTAGATGGAATGCAAGGACTAGGTGGAATGTAAGGATTGAAAGATCAAGACTGAAGGATGATAACCCCAAGAAATCCAAGTGATAGGTTCACGTTGTATGTTTGTGTTGTTGGATTCTTTGAGGTTTTCAAATTTTGAGATGTTGCAAGTTACTAGGTGTGATGTTTGTTTGAGGTCTATTTTTGAACACACACACAAGACATAGTAGACAAAGTGTTTGAGTTTAACAATACAAGAACAAATCCTAAGGTTGGAAAGGCTATATTTGCTAGATTCCACATGGTTTTCCCCAACCACACTTATTCTTAGTAAATGAATCCAAAATATTGGTTGCATGGGATCTCCCTTACATTGCACTCACTTCTCAGGCCAACCAAACTTCCAATCCCCATAAATCTCCCATCGCGGGTTGATCACCTCCACTAAAAACTGCAAGAATGTGGATGTCTTCAAAATGACCATTGTTGTGCTAGCAAATAGATGGGATTTTGGAAACTACACAAAGATTTTTAGTTCAAGACCCCCGTTCGAGTGGCCATACATGGGGCACAATATTAAGCTTCGTTTAGGAGACACTCTAGCCTGAAGAGGTTACGCTCAACAGGGTTTTGGGGAGTACTACTTGGTCCGTATGACACATCCACACTCGTAATCCTAGGCTTTTCCTTAGGATTCACATTTATATACCAGTTGGGGGGGTAAAAGCACAAAGCTGAGTCACACTTTATAAAGGAAACAGTCAATATTGATCCAACTTTTAAACTTGAATCACTAAAAAGTAGCATATATGTTTTGAATTTTTAAATGATGTAAACTAGTAAAATATGTATTTTTTAGTATATTTTATGTTTGTATTTTTTATAATAAATTAAAAAATTATTTTAAACTAGTTTTTCATAAATTAACACTATAATTTAGTTGCTGATAAAATGCTGAAAAATGAAGATGCACGGGATGCGAAATTTTTTATAGTAAATTTTATTTTTTTTCTTTCAAATTGTTTGTGTGTATTTATAACTTGAAACTTTAGTGCACTGATATATTTTTTTCCAATTTTGATAAATACATATTTTTATATAGATATTAAAATGTGCGTGAATAAAAAACAACAATTTCCATCAGACGTCAACATTCATATTAAATATTTATCTAAAATGGAAAAAAAAATATACTATCTTGAAATAGATTCTTTTATCTAGTGCATCATATTTTTTTCATTTTTTTTTTATAAGCTTTTGTATTTTTCCTTGGCATGGTAATCAACCTAATATTTTTTGTTGATAACCTACTTTTAGTATAAATTAAAATAAAAATAAAAATAATAATTAATCTATTAAAATAAATATATTTTTGAAAACTACACTGGATCTACAAAAGGTTATTTTTACATTTAAAAAAAAAAGTTATTTACATGAGGAGGAGTTATTAAAACTTCAAGTTTTTCAATTTTTTTTTTTTTGGTAAATTGGACTCAAAGTGGTGCTCCATATATTTTTAGCCAAAAATTTTAGTTGAATAAATTGTGGAAGTATCTAACTTAGCTAGAATGAACCTTACTAGGTCATATGTTTGACCAAAATTGACTTTTAGTTAGAAATACTTAAATTCAGTTATGCTGATATGTTGGCTAAAAGTGTGACACAACTTTGTGCTTTTACCCTGGGTTAGCTTTGCCAAAAATCTTCATTGCTGGTTTGAGTCGCCTTGGGGTGAGTACTTTTTCCCACCAAGGCATGTCCAAGTTCTAGAGTCAATAATCGTTTCTCTTGCACCCAGGATTGCACAAGTGCGCAAGGGAAGATGATACTTCGATTATTGAATTGGGGCAACACATAAAATAGATGGGTCTGACTTTCTGATCACCTAGTTTGTACAAGGTAAGAGTATAATCACCTACCACCGTCAAGCACAACAAACAATGTTCATTGACCCCTAGTTAAGCTTATGTGAGAAAAGACAATTGTTCATTTTTAATGCACCAATTGAAATATTTTATAATCTAAAAGACAATTGGTTTCAAAATCATGTCTTCGACAAACGTCTTGCATCACAATCTCATTAGTAGTTTCATGCCTCATTTCTTTGACAAGCGTATGTTTCAATTTTCAATTGTTTCCCAAACGAACTTGCAAGAGAACTCAAATTAATAAAATTAGACCCAAAACTAAAATTAAACTAAAATGAAAACTAATATTATTCTAAATTTAAAATTAGAATCTAACTTAAAAAGATAAATCCAAACTAAGAACTAAAAGCTAAATCTAAGTTGAAATTTAAATCTAAAAATCCAAATCTAATTAAAGTTAAGATCTAATTTAAATTCAAAGTTAATACTAATTAAAATCTAATTTAAAATCTCAACTAAAGACTCATTTAAAGTTAATCCAAAATTAATCTAAAATTAAAAAGTTATTCTAAAATAAAAATTAATCTAATTAAAATTAAAATTAAAGTTAATCTAACTAAAAGTGAAAATCAAAATCAAAATCTAAAGTTAATTTAAATCTAGATTAGAAATAAGTCTTGACTAAAGTTAGTTTCAAATTAACTCTAAATTAAAATCTATATTAAAATGAATGTAAATCTAATCTAAATTAAGATCTAATTTAAATCTAAAATTAAATTTAAGATCTACATTAAAAAAAAGGAACTCTAAAAAAATAAATCTAAACTACATTAGCTAAATTAAATTAGTAACTAAAATCTAAACTAAATTAAAAAAAAAAATCTAACTAAATGGGAAATTAGAAACTAAATTAAAGCTAAATTAAAAGTAAAAATAAATAAATCTAAACTAAATAGTAAATCTAAATGAAATTAGAAACTAAAACTCTAAACTAAGTTAAACATTAGTCTAAAAACTAAATTAAAATTGATTTAAAATTAGATTGAAAACTAAATCAAAATTAATCTAAAAATTAAATCAAAATTAATCTAAAACTAAATTTAAATTTAAATTTAAAACTAAAACTAAACTGAAAACTTAATTTAAAATCTTAAACAACATGCAACAATGCTCTGATGGATTGATGAATGCATGGAGAGGGTAGATGAATCATCTAACATAATCTTTTAGAATGCTTCAAAATACCTCAAAATAGCCTGCCAAAAAATAGATACACAAAAAATAGACATTGTCGGGATTGAATTAAAGTTATTGCAGAAACATTTAAAATGAAAATGGAAAAAATTTTGTCTGCTACAAACTCTGAACCTACAGAAAATATCAGACACCCAAATAAGATTTAAATTATGGCTTTTGACAAAGATGTATAAATGAGAATGCTCACTGTAAGCAAAAAATAACAGAAAGAAGAAAATACAACATTTAAAATCCTTCTAATGTTTCCAACAGAAGATTTTTCAAAGCTTTGAAGAACAATGCAGGTGTATGGTGATCACGTTTTTTTATTCAAAGCTATTATTTTAGAGCTTTTACTTGGTGTAAATGAATTATTTCACCTCAGAAACAATGCTTGGGGCATTCTTCATGACCAAAGGGCAATTTTAGAGATGTTTTGGACATTTCAAACTATCCATTAGTGAGAAAAACATGATTTCATTTTTTTTTCATGCTTCTACAACAAATTTGAGACTGTTGATATGGTTTCAAACAACCCAACAACAACAAAAAATGAGACACCAATAAAAATGAAAAAACAAAGAAACAATTGCTCATTCACGTCAGGTTCACCATTTGTAGAGCCAAAAAAATGCATGATTCTATGGACTAAGAGCCACCATTTTATCCCACATCAATAGAGCCATTCTAATTAGAAGCAAAACCAAAAATAAAAATCTAAACTACGGAAACAAAACAATGCTTTTAAAAGAAATCAATCTCCATTGTCTCCCTATCACCAAGATATTTATTCATGCATTTGCTCTCTGATTTTATGAGCACAAAATGCAATAAAGAGGCTATGGTAAATGAGAAATGCAATCAAGATGCAAAGATGATATGAGTATGTAGATTTGTGAGAGCTAAATGAGAGGAAAATGCCATTTAAATAGGAGTTCCCTGACGATGGAGAGGGGTTGAAGATGAAATGTGGGATAAAAGATGTGGGAGAAGGAAATGCCATTATCCCACATTGTTGGGTTAAATGTTATGGATGAGAATGAAAGTGATAAAGGGTTACTATATTAACATGTATCTAAATGATTAAATATGAATAAAATGATTAAATATGCTTTACTAAAATGCAATATTTCATGGATGATTTATGCAAATGTTATGATTAATATGCAAGTTATGATAATTTGTTTATTATGAAATAATAATCAATGACTATGATAATTGATTTATTAATGGAGATGAATATGAAACAATTATAGATGATAATTGATTTAATATGAAAATGATGTTTATGACTTATTATGAAAATGAATGTTTATGACTTATTATGCAAATGGATTATGAATGATTATGATTTATTACATATTATGAATGATCATGTGGTGATAATATTTTAATGATCTGATGATTTAACGACATGCAAGATGAGGTGGGCGATATATGCAAGCGATGTGATTTAAATGGTAATATAGTTTTATTATGAAATGTTGGTTAATGATGATATTGAATTTATTATGATAATGAATGATAGTACAAAATGATAATGTGATGGATGCAAATGATAATGAGATGATTTAATGATTTGAGGAAATGCATGAATAGAAGAAAGTATTGAATGAATTGATCATTTTAATCAATAGACGAATAATGCAATGATTGCGAGGAAAAAATTGAATGTCTACAAGTATTTGTCAAAATATCATCAACAACATGCATTGCAATAACCCTTATAACATCATACCTTCAACAATTCCAATCAAATTTTTGGATACAATTATTAGGAGGGGGGACCCAACCATACAAATATGGCAATGAATGAAGGGATTGGAGATGATTGATGATGCAATCTCTCCATTGTTGATAGTTTCCCTTTCCCAACATGATTAGTGAAGGATTATAAGAAAACCCCATAACAAGTTATGATAGATCTCCAATAATACAAAGATATTGACCTTCAACAGAAAATAGAAGCTTTCAAAGATGATATGCAACTTAGACAATGCCTTCCAAATCAAAAAAATCTTCTTCAATCTTCAGGATTTCTAATGAATCAAGAAAATGCACCAAATCGCAAATATCCAATAAAAGATACCTAGAGCTAAAACTAAAAGAAGTTACTGGATTGATGAAAAATCCCTAAAATATCTTCCAAATGCTGCTAGAATCATCAAATTTTGACAATATGATGCGAAGATATTGGATTTTGAGTCCAAAATGGAGGGTTGAATTTAATTGATTGTAGAATTTAATAGAAAATATATATTTCAAAATAGACGGAACCACTAGATAGTGCTTTGAATCCTCTTTCCGATGGTATCTCTTTTAGAAATTTTTGATATCTTGATAAGAAATTATGCCCCTAAAAAAAACCTGCCCTATTATGTCTTACAGGCTAATGGGGTGCAAAAATAAAGCACCCTAGGGGAAAAAAAGGCCCCTTTGAGCTAGTGGCTTTTCACTGATATGACCAAAAGTGTATTGGCTAGTTTAAAAAACCTACCACTGGATATGGTGGCGGTAGAGTGGCTTGTCAGTGGCAGAATGGGAGGTGCGACATGAACATTGGTGGTACCGCTTCTTATAGTGGAGCCTTTGATCATGGATGGAACTAGTGGCTTAGATCAGAGGAGTAGGGTACTAGTGGGAAATAATTGGTTGACGAAAACGGTGGGTCCAAATGGTGGGAATAGCTAACGAGGTTCATTTGTTGGTGATGTGACTAGTGGAGGGCCTGACCGATGAACTAGTAGGGTAATTTTTAATAAATGTGCCAATTGAACTTTCCGCAAATTAAGAGTTGAAAAAGCCAACAAGATTTTTTTTTTAATATTGTCGATTGGCAATTCAAAAGAAATATATATTAAATGTCGATTATCAAATAAGTATAATATGTAGAAAATATGATAAATGCTGATGGAAGAAATATTTAGCCTAATGGTGGAATAAAACTATAGCCACAAAACATAATCCAACGCCGACTAGTGATTTTAATGCCAGTTTCTCCACAATTTTTTTAATTTTTGCCAAACACTATAGAAAATTAGCCCAATTTTAAAGAAAAAAAACATATTGATTTTTAAAAAAAATCCATGGAGGACAATTGCAAGGAATGATTTTTTACAATAGATTGTACAGATAGTGTAATAAATTTGCAAACACTAGATAATACCTCTAATCGTGTTTGATGATATGTCTCTGATTTTGGTGAATAGGTAGGTGATCTGTAGGTTGTGAGGCCTTCTGAGCACAATGGTGAGGTCAAAGAGAGCCCAATATGTGCTATAAATCAGCTTGGTCCCCGAGTAGAACCGACTAGCCTACAAAGCAAAACCATCAAGCTTACAAAGAATCTCACAAGCCAACTTCCTTGATCCTTTGATGAAATTTCACTGGAAAAGATTTGATACCATGTTGAAATGATGGATGCACAATATCCCTAATGAAGCTATAGTCTTCAATGGAGGACCTTTGCCAAGAAAATATTCACCCACATAGAAAGTGTTGCAACAATGGCATTCAAATAGAGATTCTATTATGAGATATGAGATATTTTACAAGTATGGCTTGATTAAATAGGCAAGAGAGAAATATAGAATGCACTATGATGTTGCCAAGTGTCTTAATCACACAACATGTGACAAAATGTAAACCTAACAACCTACCTAGGGAAATAGAGATAAGTTCTAGATGATATTCTTGACGGAATCTTATCTCCTACAAACATGGAAAGGGTAATTACCACATTATTAATGATTTTATAATAATGAAACCTAGGACTTAAATACCTAAGTAAACTTATGCTAGTGTAATAAATAATTAATAACATTAACAATTCATGCCACGAATCTTTATGTTGGGGAGAGAACAATATTTTGCAACACTTCATCAAAAGCCTAATATGTATTATTTCTAGGCTATGTATTGTTTCTCTCCTGTCTATTATTCGCCATGTTTTTCATCACCCTTAATATATATTTACTCTATAAATTTCTCCAACCATATGTTGTACTCATCTTCATTGGCCCATATCATGTCTAGTAGGGTCTACACCTTTGCAACGTGCTAATTATATCTTGCATCAATTAAGGCTTTGGCCTCTTTGATGAAAGTGTCCATCCTTGTTTCCACTCCAATCATGTTGTCAATGTAGGGGTTCAACATAGAGTAATCAATAATAATTAGGATCATCTTAGCCTACAAAAACCACTCTCCCAAATCATTCTTCCAGTTAGAAAACTCCATCAACTTACCCTTATCATCTAATATTTTAGGCATACTGTTCCCTTCCATTTCCCTCAACATTCTTAATTTATTTTGGAGTTGCATTCTTAACTTTCCATGGAAAGTTGTTATTTCATTAATCAAGTGAATGGCCTAAAATATTTTAGGAATATGAGTAGGAGCTTCGGGATCCTCCTAAATTTTGGACATCACCTCCTTCAGTGTTCCTAATATAGTGCTCCACTTGCTCTACTAAGTTTGAAAAGCCCTTTGAGCTCTCAAATGTTCAACATTGGCCTCATGAATGTTTTTGTGTGTAGCACACACATCATCAACTCTATTAACTGATTTCACCAATTTATTTTTAGCACATCCACACAGATATCATTGGCCACCTTTAATGTCTCCAATTCGACTTGCTTGACACTCTCCTTCTCTTTCTTCAGTTGATTACTCAAATCTTGAATCCTTAGAGATTGAGTATCTCTATCTTGCATAGATAAATCAAAAGAAGAGGATGGTGAAGAAAATTCCCTTATAGACTGGGCTGCTTGAGCTATAGCTCTCAATTTATTGCACTCATCTAGCATTTTATTGTAATACTTTAATAGTGCATCATACTTCTGTTGGGAGATTTTAGTAGTATCAACACTGAGCATTGCAACATGCACAGTCAGATTTTCTTCCTGAATAGGAGTTATATCCATAGCTCTCTTTACCACCATTACACCAATAAAATCTTCTATAGGCTTAGAAACCTCATGCTTTCTAGTGTTGGGAGCCATGGACCAGATTGCAAGAGTGTGCAATTTAGGACTATAGCTAGATCCAAACACCTAATTATCAAAGTGTTCCTCAAATAAAGAGGCATGTGGGTCTCTCTTGATAACATCAAGTGCAATGGATGAAGTGAGGGTACAACCTCGAAGCAATATGAATCCACTCTCAGCAACAATTTTCCTGGCTTCATCAAGAGTGATGGATGCTATCTCAACCATGATTTTCTCTTTTTCTCCTCTTTTTGCCTCCTCCTGCTAAGAGGGGTCTAGACTAGCCTTAGATTTTTCAATTATTTCCTTTATATCCTTACTCCTTTGATGAATGATGAATTATTTGAAATATTTTGTTTGTAAAAAAGTATCATTTGCAGTGAATTCATCATAGGACTTGATCTTGTAAGATCTAGATTTTAAATGAGGTTGAAAGATTAAATGATAGCTAACAACTACACAGATTCGAATGATTAATTCTAAACTAACAATCTAAATCAAAATAACAAAATACGAAGAAATAAACAATGAATAAACTAAACAAATAACTTGGAAAGATCACACCAAATATGCATTCACCCCTTTGAATTATCTCGATTGCTCTTCTCCATTTTACCTTTTCAGTATTCTTGCTTTCAGATTTCTGTGTTTGATGCAAGTATAACTTCGTCGAATGTCTAAGAAAAATATCAAAGATAAGTTTCTTCTCCAAAGTGTATGATTTTGGGAGGGGAAATAATGATAATGACAGACCATTTTATAGATTTTGTGTTTTCAAACGATTGGCTCAGATTGAAAGAGAGATCAACGGATGAGATTAATGAATGCCATGCGATTTGAGTTGTGTGTCAGATAGAACGTGAGTTAGAACATGAGTCATGAAAGACTATAGGATAAAGACTAAATTAGAATGATAAGTTAATCTTATGTCAAGACTGTTCGAAAAGAGGAAGAACAAGAGTTCAGATCTTAATCTTCAGTTAAGAGTCTTCAAAAATAGAAGAAATAGATTTTGAATGTCAAAGACAAAGTTAGAACTTGAAGATAAGGAATTCGAATGCATAATTAAATTAATTAATTAAATAAAATATATTTAATTAATAAACGCATACATGCATATGAGTTAGAACTAGTTAACTGACTAGTTGTGACAGAGAGCATTCTCGTAGAGATGATTAGCTGTTGAATTCAAAGATAACTGGAGAACTAAAAATAGATCTCGAGTCAAAAGGTAAGAGGATGATTTGATAACTGATTGATAGAAGAATGTGACATAAATGATTAATAAATGAATTAAATGTTAATTTAATTCAACATTCGAAAATAAGAAGATTAAATTAAATAAATAAAGATAATTTATTTAGTTGACTTTCGAAAAGGTTGGAATTGAATAATTAAATAATAAATATTTAATTATAGTTGAAAAGGTTAAATTTAAATAATTAAATAATAAATATTTAATTATAAAAGAGGAATTTAATAAGTTAGCGACATAATTAAATAAATGTGATTTATTTAATTAATCAATAGTTGAATAAATGAATTAATTAAAAAGGGGTTTTTTAATTAATAGAGGAAATATGTATTAGAAAGGGTAATTAAATAATTGACATTTATTTAATCATGACCACGGATGAATAGAAAATTATGTCGAATGTGTACTCGTAGACCTAGACCAATTTTAGATATCTACAGTTTGCCCCTCTTTGATACAATGTTGTTTAGGCATTGTGTCAAAGAAAATAAAAAAAATAAAAAAAAGGATATGCCCCAGTGAAAGGAGGGTGAGGAAAGATTATGAGGAGGTATTGGTATGCCCCCTCGAGAGAATAGGTGAGTTCAAAGAACATGAGTTTGCTCTCAAAATGGATAGATAATGGTGGTGAAGATGCAAAAATGAAGAAATGTTAGCATGGATAATTTCAGAATATTAGTAAGAAACAACAAAGGTGGTTGATTGAGAAAACATATGATCTTCGGTATTTTTCCATATACGCTAAGCTTGCTTTTTTTTATGATCATTGGGTAGGACATGACACAAATGGATAATACACACCATGATATGAGATAGACCATAGTGTACAAAGTCATCCATCTATGAAAAATAGACATTCGTAGACAAGGAGTGTCTTAACTCATACTAAGGACAAGATTGCCCCACTCATTTTGTCCAGACAAACCACATACAACAAAGAAATAAAAGATGGGTCATGAGACGTCATTGCTCCTCTAAATCCTTTGAGAGACATCCTTGAGAAATCTAGTAACCAGACTTAATTCAGAAATCGATAGAAAGATAAGAAAAAGTAAGATGTAAAGTCATAAAGCCAAATAAAAGTATTCGTCAAAACTTGATCTTGTAGGATTGTTTGATTGTTTAATGTTTGACATAGCGTAATGTGAGAGATGACACATACCGCATAAAAATTTGAGTCTGGTTGCGACCTGGTGACTTCTATATAAGGCATGAAAAAGCCTGGTTTCAGAAAGACATGTGTCGTATAAGACGTTGGAGCCTGATAACATTGATGCGACAAGCTACATGAGACTATGACAATTTTGACGACATTTGTTGACAAGAAAGACATATCTTGCTAAGACATAAGTTGATCGCTTTGACAATGTGTTTGATATTGACTTGATGACTATTGAGATGTTTTGCCTTGTTGATGGATGAATTGTTATGATTCCTTGACTGTTTAAAAGTGTGTGTAGATAGTGTATGACATGATACAATACCCTAAGGGACTGAAGATATGTACTAGTGCCTTGATATGAAATGTGTGTGATAGTGAATGCAATAAACCCTATTGGACTAACCTAGTGCGGTCTCAGGGGCTCATTAATTGATTAGCCTTGCCTACGTTGTACACGCAGAGACCTCGTAGTTCGACACGACCAATGACTTTGAATATAAAAATATCATGATATTATGTGTGTGATACATGACAAACCTAGACTGCCTAACCTAATGCCTTGGGGGCACATCGATTGATGGCCTTGCCTATGTCCGAGTCACAGAGGCAACGTAGTTTGACTATGTCTACGACTGACTCAACATGACTGACTTGACTCTATTTTTGTTATTTTCTGACATGTTTTGATTTTTTTTGGATTTTGAAATTTTCTAATGTTTTTGGGATTTTCTCAGGACATTTTCGATGGTGTAATGTTATGTACAAAGTTCTCATGACGTAGAACAAGGATTTGCCCCCAGTCAGGAATAGGATGTATGAGATGGAAATGGGGAATGTGACAAAATGGACTTTGATGTCAATTGTTCCAAATGATGGATAGGACAACCATTTATTAGGAGGGATGGCGTAAAAAGTCTAATTGGAGTGATGGTAGACGAAAGAGTGAGTTTGACTACACATGGTGCCTATTTGCCAGGTTTTCACCAAGGTACTTATCCATAGCGCCACCTAAGCGGTTTTCACTATTGGATGAATTATTTCTCTTGACTATTTTTCTAGTGTTACAAAGATGCCTGTTTACCAAGTTTTCATCAAGGTAACCATTTTTTTGTTTTCTGCTTTATTTTTATTTTTTTTGTATTTTCTAGATTAAGACATGTATTCTCAAAAGTTATGCATAAAACCTCTTCAGATGAAGACTGTTGATGGGTGACATAAGTGGCTCTCCTTCAGGAGTAGAGAGTTCATATGCTCTTGATCCAAAGGCTTCTATGACAATATAGGGCCCCAACTAGTTAGGTTCAAACTTACCTGGTTTTTCTCGTTCAACTTGATTCTTAGGATTCTCCATTAAAAGCAGGTCA
>CM021107.1:556404829-556453113 GCA_007115665.2 Sequoiadendron giganteum | reverse complement strand
CTAGGAAAAATACCAAGGAGTTAGTCCAAAAATTTTGTGACCATGTCAACCACTTTGTATTCACCTTGTTGGCTTCCACCTTTGAAAACTCCAATGATGACATGCCCCTTGTATATCCTGAACTTATCGATTTGGATCAATAAGGTACACTCATATTGGACACATTCAAGAATGACGAAGCCTTAGCTGAGTTCATGGGACTTTGAGAAGGCATACCTAGAGGGGATCATAAAGCTGGTTTTACCATAGACTTGAATGATAAAGCATATTTTGGGGAGTCTATTTACACCTCTAGTCGCAAAAATGAGAAAGAAAATAAAAAAGATAAAAATGATAACAAAGATGAGTCCCTAGGTGAAAACTGAAAGGCGCCTTTGGACAAAGAAACAATCAAAATAAAGGATGCATCCGAGGGAAAAAACCTCTATGAGGCACCCAAGGATAGAGGTTTAAATATTCTCCCCTTTGAATAGGAAAAATCACCAATGCTAGTCGAATAATCTATTGCAGTCAACATAGGTATAGAAGAAAACCCTTGGACGGTGTATTTTGTAGCTTCTTTAACAGAGATAGAACAACCTGAGTTTAAAGACTTCTTTATGAAGAGACAAATAAAATTTGCATGGCCATATGCTGACATGCTTGGGCTAAATCCAAACCTAATATTGCACCATCTACCTCTACAACTAGGTGTTAATCCAGTCAAACAAAAGTTAAGAAAAATGCATCCACAGATTGCTCTACTGGTCAAGGAAGGACTTAAGAAACTTCTAGATGTAGGATTCATAAGGACCATAGACTATGCAGATTGGATATCAAATATTGTACCAGTGACTAAACCAATTGGGGGCATTCTCATTTGCAGTGACTTTAGAGACATCAACAAGGCATGTCCTAAAAATGACTTCCCTTTTCCAAGCATAGACATGATAGTTGATCTTACAACAGGCTACGAGATGCTATCCTTCATGGATGGTTTCTCTAGATATAACCAAATCGGAATCGCAACTTAAGACCAACATAAGATAACTTTCATGTGTCCATGGGACACATACTATTGGAATGTCATGCCTTTTGGCCTTAAGAATGTAGGAGCTACCTATCAATGGGCCATGACTACTATTTTCCATGACTTTGTACATACTCTCATGGAAGATTATGTAGATGACATTATAGCTAAATCAGAAACTAGGGCAGATCATTTGAAGGTTCTAGACAAGATATTCCAGAGGCTAGAGCATTACAATGTCAGACTAAATCTGAAGAATGTGTCTTTGGAGTGAAATCAGGGAAGCTTCTAGGGTATATCATTTCTAGAAGAGGTATAGAGATAACACCCTAATGAGATGTCTCGTTGCTGAAGAAGGACAAACAACTTCATCATCATTATGCATATGTTCTACCATTTTCTCCTACCCAATATCCTATGCTCTTTCAAGAACTTCCCTAACTTTTACTTTGAACTCTCCACTTTGGTAATCATTTATCTTTTGCATAGCCCTCTTTAGTGGGTACTTAAATTCATTATATGGTCTTACATAAATAGAACTTTTTTTAATGATTTCTTCCTCCATGGCACAAATAGCTGTCCACTCCTTCTTTCTTTAGTTGATTGCTCCATCACTTACTAGATTTCTCAGAATATCATTAGAATACATAAGAACATGAGAAAAACCAAACAAACCCTTTCTTCTTCTCTTCTCATTCACCAAACCCTCTAGGTCAAAGATCCTAACCTCATCAATAGGCATCTTGAGGTTATTTACCATTATTTCTAACTTCTCATATGTCTCCCTAGCAGTATCCTTGAAGTAGCCAAAATCACATTGTGGTGCAATTAGAAAACCCTTCCTAGGAATTCTGAACAACTCTTGGTCCATAAAATCAAGCTGCCACATTAGCTCCATAAATTAGAGTCTGTCTAAGACATACAAAGGAAAACAATGAGTCGTCACCTTAGCTCCATAGGCCTTGATCAATGTATACTCTAATTGCAAAAACTAATCATCCGAATTATGTTTCACTGGTGACCTTTCCATATCATTAGGGCACATAGTATCCTTGATAACCGTTGATAATCTATAAATGGGTGGAACACCCAAAATTTCCAAGATACCATATCTGATGACATAGAAAAACATCAAATAGTTTGAATTAGGATAATTTTGATCCCAAAAGTGTGTCTACATTTGGACAAGAAAAGGGTTATTCTCATTATCCAACTGCCTTAGCTTCATCCTCTTCTTCCACTTATCTTTTCCAACATACAAAATCATGTGCATCAACAAAGAGTAATGATAGAAGACCAGTGGGATAGTTCCTTTCTTCAAAGAAATGAGCCCCTTATGCATCTCCTCTGCAAGAGAAGCATCATAATCAAATCCTATATTAGGGTTTCAATTTTGTATATCAACTATCATAACCAATAGGTCTGCAACTATTCTTGCATAAAATTTATGTCCCATGACCTAATTTAGATAGTAGTAGGTGTTCTTGAAGTAATCATCAAATTCTTCTTTCGAAGGGCTCTAATTATGTAGGACCAATTCCCTTACCACTTTTCTATGCCTAGCAAGCAATCTGTTCTTGAAAGCATACCTGCTTTGCTCATATTAATTACTCAATTATTTATTCCTAATACTAACAATATAGTTAGGGTTCAACTTGAACACCTCTACAATCTTAACCCTTATTACTTCAAGGATTAGAGTGTCATTCTAAATTTTTGTATTCCTTTCTGTAGGATCATAATGTCTTCCCAATGCCTCCATTATATCAACTTCCACAAATACATTTGGTACAACTAGCTTCCCGATGTTAAACCCCATAAATTTCTAGCTAGCCATCTAGGATGCCTTATGTTAAAGGCATATAGAAAAATTCCCATCCACTCTATGGATGAGCTGGTTCTCGAATTCCACCAACAAAGTCAATCAACCTGCTTGTTACAATGGCCTACCCTATGGGACTCTTTCCAATCTGTGGCCTTCCCTCTTTCACATACTCAACTACACCTTCCATGATTTTGTCAAGAGATCTCTTCTCAACTTTGGGCTTTGTAGGTGCTTTTGGGATGTTTGGATTAGGTGAAAATGTGACATCCTTAATTTTAGGCTTCTTTACCCTTTTCTTCTTGGGTTTCCTTTTGAGCCTTATGCTAGATTCACTAGGTTCTCATTCACTCATTTTTACAATGTGGCAAGGCTAGGGTTTACAATTTTCAATTAATAGAAAGACCTACTAGGTTTTAATTCTTAGGAAATAATTTGTAGAACAATAACCTCCAAGGCCTTATGTAATCCTTACTACCCCAATTGAGAACTCACAATGAGTAAACCCTAAGTCCATTTATCTTTCAAACTCCTTACTAATTTCTAGAGTAGCACAATTTAATGCAATTGGTAGGAAGAAATATGACAATTTTCTTACTTGGGAAAAAATTCGATGCTAACGTCTCTGCAATTGTTTATCAGAGAAATTTGCACTATTTCCTCAAGCTCTTGTTTTCTTCTCCACTCCTAAGAAATTTCAAATGTGAGGAAAATTATCCAACAACCTTCTTTATGGCCAAAAAATAGAGTGTAACACTATTAATGGTTGATAGAAAGCTCACACGAGTGAATTGACACATAGTTGTTCATGTTTAAAACCTAGCCATTGATAATATCACTTTAAAACCATATTAGTGGCTCTCATTTCACCTTGCTACTTTCTCCTTTCCTTTGAAAAATTTCCTTAGGATGTTGCAATGTTTCCTCATATTTTCCTTAGCCACCTCCTATTTGGAATCCATTGCTCATCACTGATAAATCTATTTGGAGTCCTAATAGAGATGTGAAAACCCTCACAATGATATCTCAGTCATTGGATCAAGGCCCTCCTTTGATTACGTCTATCTACCATTGTGCATCGTTGATTCATACCTCAAATTCTAGATCACATCAATGATGGGAGAGAAGGGGTGATGAAACAAGATCAAGCCACATGTACCTAATTGAAGATAAAAGGTACATGAAACATCACTCACAAGAGAAAATCAAATCAGCCATAGAATATTGAGATAGAACCATATCGCTCATCACTAATTTGGGACTCAAAGTTTACAACCAATCCATGATGAGCGATGAGAGAAAATGAAAGGAGCACAAAGGGTTATTGCGTATTGCCAATTTGAAACATAAAACTCATGAGCCATTACTGATAAAGAAAGCCAGTGATGGTGAGGATAACACACATATCACACATAGCTAATGAAAAACTCAAGATCCATAACCTATCCATGATACGTGATACAAAGGAAAAAATTCTCATTGCACATTCCTAATGTAAGCCGAGCATTCACAAAATTATCTACGATGAGTGATGGGAAAAAGAAATGAATGGGAACTTAAGTGGAACAATTTTGCACATTCTCATAAGTTGTTTTGAAAAAGGGGACCACCTAGGACAATGTAAGATAAGGCCTAAAAAGACTTAAAACCATATTATTCAAAGGATGTAAAGGAAAAAAAAGTTCATTAATCAACCTTAAAAGATAAAAGTATTTTAGACCTAGGCACGAGGGGCTAGTTACTTCATGGGCTCCAATGAATCAAGTTGCTTTAACATAATTGGGAACCGACCATATGAGGTCAATAAAAGGATAGACTGAAAGACCAAGGGTTTAGACAAAGGAGAAAATATTAAAAAAAAAACACTCTCACACAAAACCCTAAACCCTAACCCTTGACAGACCAAGAGAACACCAAGGAAAATGCAATTTCAAACTAGTGGAACATGAAAAGTTTGAGGGTTCCACCAGGATGTATGGTGTTGATGCTGAATTCAAGAGTTTAGGATAAGGGCAAGCATGGAAAATTTGAGGCACTATGGTTAGGCCCTTATCTGATATCCAACACATATGGGGAAGATTCATACTTTATCCAAAGCTTAACAAGTCAATTTATTGAACTACCAGTAGATGGACAGTTCTTGAAACCATATTTCTCTTGAAATATGCTCTCTTCCATGTACATTATACAGTCCTATAATTTTTTAATATATGTTGGTTTTCTTGGGTCTAGTCTTCTTGCCTTGTTTGGGAAAGTCCTTGGTTGTTGGTCCTTGTGCTTGGTCTTCCTCAACTTGAGATTCTATGATCTATCTTTGTTTTGGAAGATCAGACATCCCAAATAGGAGCCACTCATGGAACCCCTAAAAATGCTTTGTGTTCCACTTAATTTTTTTAAAAATTTGGCTATTCTCATGACTTGGGGCTTAGGGTTTTGTTGATTATCATGTCTTAGGGTTTTTGAGTTGCTAAAACCTTACAAGAAAAATCCTAGGTATTGTTCCCTTTGAAAATGTTATGTTTCACAGTTGACCTTTTATCACTGATTCTTGGTCATTTAAGTCACGTCTTATGCCTTTGAGTTCATCTATTTACTAGCCCCTCCATCCTAGCAATCCCAAACATTACTCATCATTTTATTAAAAAAACTACCTTATGTTATACAGGTTGAAATTCCTTAATATTTTCTATATGGTCCTAAGTCTGAGTAAAAAATTTCATCGTTCACCTAAGGTTTTAGCCTTAAACTTTATGTCCCCATCCATCATGTGCCTAATTGGGCCACATTTTACAATTTAACATGTGCACGTGCAAAATAAATAATTTTATGCAAGTCGTCAGATATGGAGGATCCAATCCTGGCCATTCCCCATGCCCCCACCAGTTTCTTTTCCTCATTATAATATTATCACGGGCTAGTGGGCAAGTGCCACATTCCCTCTATATTTTCATGCCCAACATCTTTGAAAAGTCAATAGGTGGCAAGATGAATGGATCAATGATAGATATTGAATGATGCAACTGCATCTAGGCCATGCCCCATTTCTTGGTTTGATTTTATTTTGTATTAAAATAATATCACAAGGTATTGAAAGGTTGACATATGTGCCCTTGTCAGAGGTAGTGAGCAATCCATTTAAAATAGATCGATGGTTGAGGATGGATGATGTGGGTCAATCTTGACTGCTTCCTACCATCCCATTGGGGACCCACCTCTTCCTCTCATCTCTCCATTGGGAAGTAGGAGAATTCCATGTGGACATTTTGAAGTGGCTAAAGGAACATTTGATAAAGGAAATATTAATGAAATATTTTGGGCATGACAATATGAATGGTAAATTTTGTGCTATTGAAATGATTTTTAAAAGAACATGCTACAAATGCAAGTGAGATCTTTTAATCTTGTTCATTGGTTGCATCTGAGAGTTATGAGCACAAGTAGGTGGTCTTATGGTAAATCACACACATGTTGAAGAATCTAGATTTAATCAAAGCCCTTCCCTGCCTCCCCATTGTTGAAAGTTGCAATTAGTTTAAAACCAATGGGGAAGCGAGGATGTTGAAACATAGGGTTTTTCTTAGCACTTAATAGATGGTGGAGCCCATGGATAGGTTGGAAGCTTCTCCACATGGTTTATTTTGATTGGGTGAAAGTAAATGACTACTTATATCCAACATTTTTAAACATTTCTTATTCAATCTTGATTATTTGTTAGAACTTAAACTTGAATGGCCAGTTGTCAACTTGCTCATGTGAGATTTATTTTGAACATTAATCATGACACACTCCATCCCCTAGCCATAAAGAGGGTTTTTAGACACTTACTTTCATAATTGCAATCATTGAGAGTTGAAGAATTGGTCTGGAGTTAGAGAAGAAGGCATGCAAAGCTCATGCGAATTGTTGCAGAGATATTAAAGAATTTTTTTTTGAGTAAGCTAGTATCCATATATTTCTATGTCATATATGCATAATTAGCTGGTTTGGGGAATTATTGAAAGTTCCTTAAGGTTTAGATACTTTGGTTTTGCAAGGGTTTGGTTATTTTCAAATTCCATTAGGTTGGTAAGAATTATGTATGGTCTGGGAGGGTTTTTGTTTTTCAATTTGGTTTCTAAGAGCATAAACTAGTAAGACTCTTCTATAAGTGAAAATTCATAAAGCCAAGGTCTATTATGCTGATAAAATGAGTGAACCTAATGAGTCATCCACCCAAATAGAAAAGAAACCAAAAAAAAAAGGGTCAAGAGGTCCAAAGCCCAGGATGACACACCTAAAATTAAGCTAGATGTACCTGATAAATCTATGAAGCCAAGGGTAGGAAAGATAACTTTTTCCATAAAGGGTGAGGCCAAGGATATTACTAAAGAAAGTTGTAGGAAAAATGTATTGGTTGGGCATAGAAGAGGTGATAATGATGATGAGGATGGTCAATCTAAGAAGAAAAAGAAGAAGGATAAGGACCACAAGGGTTATGATTCTTATCTAGAGGAACCTGATGTTGCGATGGAAGATGAGGAAAATCATATGAGTGATAAGGGAGAAACTGATCCAGATTATGCCCAATATATTCTTACAATTGTAGGTCAAGAATAATATAATATGATGAGATAAATTTTCCAATTTCAAGAAAATCTTGAAGGTGACATGCATACTCCTGATTTTGAAGATGATGAACTATTGCAAAAACAAAGTCCTAGTTTGGAGTTTTTTTCTTAGCTGCTAATGTGGAAGAGAGGTTTTGATGTTGCTACAATGATGAAAGATGTCTTTTGGAGGGTGGGTAAATATTCTTTAGCGATTGGAGATGAGTTTTTGTCTTATGTGCTTTGGCCCTTCTCTGCAAAGTGAAAATATAACTGCCTGGGGAGTTTTGAAATTTAAATGTAAATGAATTTCAAATGTAAAATGTGACTGAAATTGTGATTTGGCTTGAAGCTTGTTGCTCCCATGTTTCTATAAATGGGAATTCTAGGCCAATTACATGAGTCTTTTGATAGTTAAGAATTCAAGCTCCTATGAGATGAATTTTGTAAGTTCAAGCACAAAAGAATATAATACTTTTGAGTCCTAGATGAATTCTAGTCTATAATAGGCATAATTATTTTACAACTGTGATAGCACAAGAATAGAAATCATAAATTTTGGGACAAGTTCTCTCCTATGTACCATGTTTTTCAAATCATGAATAAAATGATCAAGGATATTTTATTTGTATTCAATCTCTTTGTTTGAATGCATGGTTTCATTTATGCTTTAGTACAAAGAACTAATTAAATGATCAAATGAAATCATAGTTTTGTGAGATGGAGTTCAAGGATTACTAAGTAGTTTCATTTTTGGATATCTTGAGTTGTTTATTGAAAAGAAATATAATAATTCTCTTTAAATTCTAGGTTTAAATCATTGATGTATTACTATTCATTACAAATTTGAATCTGTCACCTATGGATAAAGAATTGGTCTGTTGATTTGGTCATGTTTGAAGTCAATTGAGTCAGTATTACTTGTTAAAGAATAAATTCATAATGAAAATCACTTACACTATAAATTGTTGCAAATTTGTATGAGAATCGCCCATTCCTTGCTTTAGATAATAATTTTCTAAAGGGTTAGACAAATCCTTGAAGAATATTATCTATTTAGCATCTTATAGGAATGAATCTATTTTTCACAATGTTCATGATAATTTGGCACAAGAGTATCATCTAAAAATTGTAAGGATCACCATGTTGGTCTCACAGAGATCGAAGTATAGAGGTAGTAGCCTAGCAAGCCTCTACTTGTTCGTTGGCCAATCCTTTCCTTTTCTAATCATTGAATCATGGAAAATTCATAGGAATATGGTGAGATTAAGTTTGGTTCTTAAAAAATATCCACCATCCCCCACATACAATCTCAAAAGATAACACATAAGGGATCTACGAATTTGGGGTCAATGTATGTTTTTTCTATAGTGATTTAATAGAGCTTCCAACTACCATCACTCCCAAAATACTCAAAGAAAAATAAACAAAAAGGAAGAATGAAACATAGAGAATGAAAGAAAAGGAAAAGACTTTGGGTCATAATGGAAGATACTTACGTTTATCGATGCCTTGGATTTCCCCCAAAAGGAAAACACAAGACAAAAGAAAAAGGCAATGTTTATGATGGATAGGAGAATGTATATACAAATAGAAGAATGTCACAATAGATTCACTTAATTGGTATCCTTCTACCAATGGAGTAACATGTGTCATTCAATAAAAGCTCATGAACATAAAGACACACTAAACAACATGATGCGAGGTATTACATTATGCACATGCAATCATAAAGAACATGGAAATTAAAGAAAGAGAGTATGTCACCTACAAGCCAACTTAAAGTAAGTTATTTGCATCCTAATCTTGCTAATCATATACAAAAGGTGGATAACTAGCCAAAGGGACAATGAAAAGTTCCATACAATGAAAAGGCTACCTAACCACTTCCCCCAAATGTAGGACAAGTATGAGCCAAGATAAATGATGATATGGTTCTCCTTGTAATATGGAAAATGAGTTACATAAAGTGCAATACATGTATTAGTGAGTATGCTAAGATTCTACAACTATCACATGAAAAGGAGAAAAGTGTGTGCATGCTAGGAAATTATAGTGTAAACTAGATCTTCAATAATATTAAATTATTCAGATATGTTCTTTAAAGAGTGGCACTCATTAGTAAGATGCCCAAGTTTTCTATGATATGCACAATAATATATGTTTGTGATTTTCCCTCTTTTTCCTGGATAGGTGGCAATATTATAAGTCCTTGGTTGAGAAGTGATTGAAAAGAATTTTTAGTCAAATGGTTATGGTATCAAGAAATGGTAGATTCTTAAGTTTATTGGGCTTGGGTTTCTTACTTGATTGGGAAACTTTTTGATGTGGAGGGGGAGGATCTTGATATCCTAATCCCTTGGTATCTTCTGATGGTTTTTATTCTAGCAACTGATGGATTTCATGCTCGTTCATTATGTCACATCCTCATTTTATCAAAGTTCTAAACCCTCAACCATAATGTTCTTCTAGGTTGATACGTTTAACGGTAACTTTAAGGGTATATCATAGAAGAGTATCAATATTATCATTGCTAATAAGTTTGTTCATGGTTGGTGATTGAGTTTTTCTTTTTGATTCACTTTTAGTATGGAATACATTGAATATTTCAAGTGATGGGATGATAGGAGGTGCTAGTTGTTGCATGGAGGGATAGAAGGATGCATTATTCTCAAGGTTATGCAAGGAATTTTGTATGAATTCTTGTATGTTATCTTCATCTTGACCCAAGATGTCTACCTCATGACAATATTCATTAGGAGGTGAAGAATCATGAATGTTTTCAATTGCATTAGGATCATCACCAAAAACAACTTGAAACATAAGCCAAAGATTTTAAGGACATCTATAGTTTACCAAAAATAATGTCCATGATGAAACTTTTCTTTAAATATCAAATGAATGGATATTTATGTAAAGACACAAACTTGTACCCCTTACGCAAATTCCCCTTTTACACTTGCTCACCTTAGAAAACCAAATCCAAAGGAAACATTCCACATCACCAAGCTACCTTCATTCCACTTGGCGTTCATCTTTTGCGTCGATAGAAGAATAACTATAAGGGATGCCCATGTAGCGTGCTTACGTCCCTGATAGATTCTCGCATCTAAAGTTGGCAAAGGAATTACACTTACTATTGGGGATGATTTGTAACATCCCTCTTCGACCAACCAACCCAAAAATTCCTTGCTCTCCTCACCACACCTTAAAAAAGATTCATTCTTCATGCAACACATCTCTTTGGAACATCTCTTAGCAATCTCTAAGCATTCACTGCACTTCCATCACTTCAAGCAATGCTTTGGAACTCTATAGCAGAAACAACAACACTCCATCAAATCCATAGAGCAAGTGTGGAACAAGCCATTGCAGTAGGGGCTTGAGGGTTTGCAACACCTCCCTTCACCACAGTTGAGGCTATGGTGATTTTTCAAGCTCTCTTTCTCCATCATAGGCTAGTGAGCTCTTTGTGGAGGTGGTAACATGTTCACTCCTCTCCTTTACAATTTGGTTGAGTAGCACTTCACTATTTTGTAGTGTTTATTGTGTTCTATACTTCCTTTCCTCCTTTATCATATATTTCTCTATCATTGCTATCTTAGTTTTTCATGGAGGTGGAAACACCAAAATGGGGGTCTAACTAAGGTAGACCCCTATACAACCCCCAAAAAATTTCCCTCTTCTTGTGGATAGGTGAGAGAATGTGCAAAGCTAACTGGAAAATGAGCATCTTTGTGAGATTATCTTTTCTACCCTAGTTTTAGTCTACTTGCTTTATCATTTTAGCATCTAATTTCTATTCTTTTTCATTTTGTTTTACCATCTAGATTTAGGTAGCTAGGCTATTAGTAGGTCTTTTTGGCAGTTTTACTATGTCCATTGTTGTATTGACATAAAAACACCTATGTGCTTGAGAGACACCAGTGTCTCATATTGACATTGTAGAACTGCCCTATTGTCCTCAGATAGATAGTTGTCTGAGGGGCACATAAATGACTCCTAAGAGATAGATTGCCTAGCCTAGATTATATTCTAGGTGCAAAGAGTGATTAAAGGGCCTGATAGTCCTCATCATTCTCATCCCTCATTTGAATATTCCTTAAGAGTGAGGTAAGTTAGGGCAGCCTTCTTCTCTTGGCTCTTCATGACCTGGGGCCTTCAATGTGGATTGTCCCCCTCTCTCACATTTTTGGTGAACCTGACATGAGCCTACATCTATTCATTTTTTGGTGTTGAAACTTATCCCATGGGCCTTGTGATCATCATGTCCCTGAGTATTGTGAAGTTCTATGAGCATTACAACCTAGTCCTTAACCTCTGGGTACGTTGTTAGGAGAAGTATACGACACCTTCCAATGGATAAGACGAGGTTCACCTCTAGTTTCTCTACAAGCCTTTTCTCTAGACTTGCAATGGGTCTTTCAACTCAGGAGCAATTTTTGAAGGGTGAGGTAGGTATCTCTGATGAAATTGATCACACCCACACTCCTCCTACATCTCCCACACCTTCGCTGGTAGATGAGCATGAGTATTTTAATATTCCTTCATAATATGTCTCCACCCTTAGCAAAGGGTTGGGTGACTTAGAGAATCACTTGGAAATAAACCTAAAGTTGGCTAGGGTCACTTGGGCTATTAGAAAATTGAAGTATATGGTGGAAAAGACCGAATAGGCATAGAAATTTTGGCTAGCCTCTCTAATCTAACTCCTTTTGAATAATGCCAACATTATACAAGGGACCACTTTTGAATAATGTGAGAGACAATTAGGAGTATTGATGCCTCCAAATTTTGTATACATGAATGACACAATCCCTTTGATAAAAATCTCTTTTGCCTCTAAAAAATATAAAACTATCAAAGAAAATAGGATCCCCTTGGGTTTCAACTTCACCCATCCTATCACCTCTAGCAGTGGAGGTTTTGGTGGGATGAGTGGTGGAGGATTTGGTAGTGGTGGTGGCTTCGACGATGGAGGTGGTGTTGGTGGAAATGTTTCTAGTGGAGTTCATGGTGGTGGCTTCGAAAGTGGAGGTGGCTCTAATAGGGGCCCTACTTGTGGTGGTGGCTCCGATAGTGGTTCCAATGGTGGCCATGGTAGCGGTTCCAGAGGTGGCTCCGGTGGCAATTCTGGAGGAGGTTCTGCTGGTCCTATGTCATCCAGTGACCCTATTTTGAATACTCTTCTTCAAAATATGGCTAAGATGTAGAGCTAGTTGGTGATTCTCTCCCAAGCCTCTACCCAACCTATCTTCCAACACTTCTTCCAACATATCCCACTATCAATAGCGATTTTAAACACTCTCTTCCCACAAGGAATGGAGATCCTGGAGTTTGAAAAGTATGGTGACAAAGGGGATCCACATACACATGTGTCCTCCTTTAATTCTCTATACAAAAAGTTTTTCCATCATGATGCTTTGATGGAAAAAATATTTCCCTAATCGCTCAAGGATACAGTGCTTGAATGGTACTATTCCTTGCTCGATAATTCCATTTTCTCATTCAATCAATTGGTGTACCAATTTATCCAATAGTTTTAAGCCAACATTAGACCAAAGATGACCTTTCGGATCTCATATGATGCAAATAGGGAGATAATGAAAATATTACTAACTACATTGCATGGTATCAAGCACTCTTCTCACAAATCTCATACCCGCTACTTGATTTAGACGTGTTGAAGGTATTCATAGGGAACCTTTAAAGGCCTTAGCAAGAATTTTTTTCCCTTATGAAGTACCCTTCTTTCACACATTTGTGTGCAGTACTATGAGAGTATCAACAAATGGTAGTTTAGTTTGGGGGATCCTCCTCACACTCCCATTGTGAAGGAAGATCCATCGTATCAATCTCTAGGAAAGGTAAGGCTATTGCAAAGGTAGTAGCCACTTTGGATGATAGTGACCTCAAACACAACCGAATGTTCACAAAGTTTGAAGAATCCTATTCTTCTAGCTTGCAAAAGCTAGTCAAGGATAATATCATAACCTTGCAGAATCCTAAGCCTCTTAAGGAACCTTACCCTAGTTGGTACGATCCAAGTACCTATTGTTAATACCATTAGGTTAACATAAATGATATCAATGTTGTATGCACCTACATCATGAGATACATGATTGCATAAAGGATGGTACTATTCGTATCAATGGAAGAAAGCAAAATATAAATAAATTGGTGGCAAAAGTGAACAATGAGTTGCAGATATACATAGTCCCATTTCCATCACATTCTACCAACATGATTATCGATCCATTCAATTATATCAATCAACCTGAGGCCTATGTCAACATGGTAATGGTTACACCCACCAAATATCCTATGACTAGTTCATCGGATGTGTCATTCACCTCGTAGGTTATACCTATGAACAATAAGTCTTCTCCCCTTTACATTCCCGCTCACCTCAATGGAAACATTGTGATGAGGGTTTTGGTTGACCCCATGAGCCATGTGAACATTATTATAGAAGAAACATTGTTTTTGAATTCATTATAGAGGGAGGAGTACAAAGAAAAAAAATCCACCATTCGTATGCATGATGGTCTTTGTCTAAAACCATATGGCTCGATAACATTCTCCATCCTAGTTGGACCTAGGGTTGTTGACATTATTTTTGATGTTATTATAGAGTCATATTTGTTCAAGTTGAAGACATGCATACCTTGGCTAGCTTCCATGAATGGGATTGCCTCCGTAATTCATAAATGTTTAAATTTTTCCCATGAAGGTATTGTGCACGTAGTGCATGACACTAGATACCAGCCTCTAGTGTCCCATGGGGGATATTCATTGGATCACTTTTGGCCAGCCCCAATTGGTCCACTTCCTCCTAGAATGGACCTACTTTATAATAATTATTTAAAGTATTAGACTGGGGGCAAGGGACAACTGAAGTTGACCCTTCCTATAATACAACAACTGACTACCTCCTCTTCTCGAAAGGGAAAGGAGAAGCTTGCCCCTTCTTAGGCTACCTTGATTGCTCCCCTTTCTTGGGAAGAGTACTGGATGAGTAAGCCTAGCCTTTACTCACTGATTCCAATGGTGCCTGCTTAGCGTAGACCCAATATCAGGATATTGGACCTCCCTATTGATCCCCCTAGGCCTTGTTACTATTTGAACGATAGAAAGAAAGGCTCTCAAAGAGAATTTACTTAACGACCTTCCATCACTTATGCTCCCAAATTATTAAACAGGAAGAGGCTCGCTATTGAAGCACTTGATCTGACTCTCCCTATTGCTTCTCAAACTATCCCTCCTACTCCCATTTAGGAGTCTATTCCTTTTCCAGAAATGGCTATAGTAGACACTCCCATGGCTGAGCAAGATCCTTTTGTTCCTTCGCATCTTATGGCCTCTAGCTTGAAAATTCAAAGCAACTACCTTACACATGAGTTTAAGTGTCGAGAAAGCCTCTTGTGATTGAGAAAGCCGCTTTGTAGAAGAAGGATGAACAAATGGTTACCCTTGTGTCAAGGCCTCTTGTTGTGTCTTCCCCTCTCATTTCTCCTGCTTCTGTTCAACTTAGTTGATATAGATAGGGTTGGATTGAGGCAATCACTAACTCAATGCTCCAGGTCTCACCTTGATGAACCCCTTTGGTGTCACTCTCCACCACTCAACCTATAGGTCCTATGCTGTTTAGGCACGCCTAGTTTCTTCTAACCAACTCTACTATCAATTCAAGTTCATAAACCAAGCCTACCTTGGTGCTCTTCCTCTCATTCACTTCCTAGCCCTTAATGCTCTTAAAGACTAACTAACACCAAATGCTTACAAGTCTTGTTGCAGGGGTGTGAAAAGCTTCCATGGCTTCAAAATCATCTGAAAAAGGTTATTGACCAACCTCCATTCACTAATTCTCCATTGCTTTCAAGAAACCCTATTCTAGGGTTTGGAAAAGGCTACTAGCCTTGAGCCCCTTTTTGGAATCTTAGCACGAGTAAATCTAGCTATTACTCCCAACTTTCCCAAAGAATCCTATTAATTTTTCTTGGATTCCTGATCCCTATATCATCCTTTCCAAGATTTCAAAGCCCTATAGTCTTGACTGGCCGTACACAGGACTATTCTCCTCTTTTTGCATTCTTTAGGGTTTTCTAACCAATTCTTGGTTATCCGATAGGACTATCAAAAATCTTGGTTGGTGTTTCGAATGCTGGAGCCTCCTCCTTGGGTCTAGGCCTCTGTGGGACCTTCCTCCACACTTCTACCATGGGGTTTTCCTTGGAGAAGTCTACCCTGCAAATGAGGTGCCTTTTTGCACTGTCCTTCCTAACTAAGCATTGCTAAGCTCGCCTAGGAAGTGACTCTTCTCAAGGACTTTCTCCTCTCTAAGAATTCTAAACCTACATTATTTATAGGCATGGAGCTCAGCCTCATCACCCATAGGCTATACACTAGGTATAGGGGAAGACAGAGGTCTAAGACTCCATGATCTACACTATTCTAGACTGATTAGCAAAAGAAAACAATCAAGAAACTAAGCAACAAACTATGCAACGATGATTAAGCTATTCTACTATTCAATAAGCCTCTAAGAACAATTGCATTTCCATCCCAATCAATTCCAAGATGTCTGGCTAAGTCATGAATACACAATCAAGAAATCCAACACAGTCAAAATTCCATTATTTTGTCTGTTGTCCTCGCTTTGTATTCATTTGAATTTCCAATTACAAACTATTTTTTTTTCAAACTCCAAACCTTCTAACTTTTCATAGGTTGAGGCACACTTCAAATACACATTCCAAATCAGTTAGGCTTGAGCCTCAACTGTTCTTTGGCCAGTTAAGGCATTACAAACCTTCATAGGCAAAAATCACAAAACAAACTAACCACTAACATTTAGTGTCAAACCTCAAAACTTAAATGCTACTGATAGCTCTTGACTGACCTTTAGTTAAGCCAAACTCACAAGGAATGGTCAACATGAACACAACATAAGAAAAACAAAAATATTCCAAAACTTGTCAACTTGTCTAGTTCCTAGTCATTTACCTAGGTGCTTCCTAGAGGTGCTCCTGCACCATTCTCCCCCTCCCAATAGGAACACTAGGGAATGGAAGGAGAGAGTAATGATGAGTCAATTCCAAGCCTATTAAATTGATATTCTTGTATCCAAGTGGCCTCTGATTCTGGTTTGTTCTTCCACTGGATAAGGTGCTCCATATATACTTTGTTCCTTGTAGACTTTTTCACTCTTGACTGTAAGATCTTCTCTACCTGAAACTTGTCTTGTTGAGGAAAGTTCACATTCCTGATGTCCTTGAACACTTCCTTTCTATTCTGCTCCTCATCATGGACTGATCCCTTGTACTTGATCAAATCAGCAACATTGAAAACTGGAGAGATGCCCAAATCTGATGGTAATTCCACCTTATATGCATTCTTGCCATATTTGGCCAACACCTTACATGGACCCACTCTTTTCATCTGTAACTTGGTTGCCATGCCCTTCTAAAATCTATATTTGTTGAGGTGGACCATAACATAGTCCCCAACTGCAAATTGCACATCTCTCTTTGACAAATCAACTTTTTCCTTCAACTTGTGGGTTGCTGCTGTAACTGTGGTCTTGACTTGCTCATGAGTCTCTTTCATGGTTTGAGTGAAATCCTCTACATGTCCACTCCTATTCTCCATAGTTCCAAGGTGTCTAAGTTCACAAATTCCTCTTGGGTGCATCCCATATACAACCTCAAAAGGACTTTTCCTTGTTGTTCTATTGACACTGTCATTATAGGCAAACTCAGCTTGTGAGATGACCATGTCCCAAGTCTGTCCATACTCCTTTGTTAGACAGCTCAGTAGGTTACCTAGCACCCTGTTAACCACCTCTATTTGGCCATCAATCTGAGGATGATAGGAAGATCCAAAAGATAGGTTGGTTCCCAATCTACTCCATAGAGTCTTCCAAAAGTGACTCATGAATTTAACATCCCTGTCTGAAACTATGCTTAAAGGTAAGCCATGAATCCTTACAACCTCCTTGAAGAAGAGATGAGCTATGTAACTAGCATCATGAGTAGTTTTACAAGGAATAAAGTGACTCATTTTTCTAAATCTATCCACTACTACATACACACTATCAAAACCAGTCTTGGTCTTAGGAGGGCCTACCACAAAATCCATGCTCATACACTCCCATGGTCTGTTAGGAATTGGTAGGGTTTGATAAAGACCAGCATTACTAGATCCTCCCTTAGCTTTCATACATACAACACATTGTTCCACATACTTTCTAACATCTCTTGCCAACTTAGGCCAATAATAAAATCTTTGAACTAGCTCTAATGTCTTATTGATGCCAAAGTGCCCACTAAGACTGCCATTATGCTTTTCTTGAATGAGGTTTTCTCTCATTGATCTTTTTGGAACACACAACTGATTCCCTTTAAACAATAGACCACTTTGCAATGTATACTCATCATATTGACTATGAAAATGATTCTTAAAATCTAAACATACCTTATAAGCTTCTAAGAAGTCTTCATCTTCACCATAGAGATCTTTAAAGATTTCAATCCCTATGCTCTTCAGTTGTATCTCTTGAACTGTCAACAAACTCCTACTCAATGCATCTGCTACCTTATTCATTTTTCCCTTCTTGTGCTTGATGGTGAAGGTAAAAGCTTGGATGTACTCCATCCACTTCAAGTGCCTATAGCTCAACTTCTCTTGGGTATTCATGTAGCTGAGTGCTTGGTTGTCTGTAAAGACTACAAATTCCTTGGGTAGAAGGTAATGCCTCCATTTCCTAAGTGACTAAACCAAAGCATAAAGTTCCAAGTCATAGGTTGAGTATTTCTTCTTTGCTTCATTAAGCTTCTCACTAAAGAAGGCTATAGGTCTGCCCTCTTGACTTAGCACTCCTCCAACTGCCACTCCACTTGCATCACACTCAACAATGAACAATTTTTCAAAGCTAGGTAGTAAAAGTATAGGTTGAGTTGCTACTTCTTGTTTTAGTTTCTCAAACCCTCTCTTAGCTGCTTGATTCCAGCAAAACTTGGTTTTCACACCACCTTTTATTATCTCTAAAACTGCTGCACAAATACCACTAAAATTTCTTATGAATTTCCTATAGAATTGGGCCAATCCATGGAAACTCCTTACCTCAGTCCCTGTTGTTGGTGTAGGCCAGTTTATGATTGCCTCCACCTTACTTGGATCCATTTTCAATGATCCCTTAGACACTACAAAACCCAAGTACACAAGTTCTTGTTTGAAAAATTCACACTTTTCCAAGTTGATAGCCAACTTCTCCTCTTGCAATCTTCTAAGTACCAATTCCACATGTTTGAGATGCTCCTCTGCTATCTTGCTAAAGATTAGGATGTCATCCAAGTATACAACCACAAATACTCCTATGAAATCCTTTAATACTTCATTCATGAGTCTCATGAATGTGCTAGGTGCATTGGAAAGGCCAAATGGCATCACTCTCCATTCGTATAAACCATCTATTTTCTTGAATGTTGTCTTCCATTCATCACCATCCTTAATTCTGATATGATGGTATCCACTTTTTAGCTCCAATTTTGTGTAATATTGAGCCCCTCCAAGACAATCCATTAAGTCCTCAATTCTAGGAATTGGAAACCTATACCTAATTGTGATCCTGTTGATTGCTCTAGAGTCAGTACATAACCTCCATTTTCCTCCCTTCTTGGTTGCCAAGACTACTGGTACTGCACATGGGTTGATGCTCTTTTGTATCAAATTCTGATCCAACAATTCTTGCACTTGTCTAGCTACTTCCAAGTTCTGATTTGGTGTCAACTTATATTCTGCCTTGTTAGGTAATGATGCTCCAAGTATGAAGTCTATTTGGTGGCTAATAGCTCTCTTTGGAGGTAAGGTTGCAGCTGTACCATCACTTACAATATCCTTGTACTTGTCAAGTAAATTCTGGACTGCTCTTGGTATGACTAGTTCTTCCATCTTCTCTTCCCCTTTGGACTACAATAACACAACATATCCTTCTCCACCTTCATGTAGGGTGTTGAGGAACTCTTTTCCACTACTAAGGAGCACATTTGGTGTCTTGGACTGTCCTTCACCTTCTTCTGACAGTGACTGCAACTTGAAGGTTCTTCCATCCTTCTTGAATGAGATGGTGTTCTCTTTCCCATCATAAATGGCACTTCTATCATATTGCCATGGCCTTCCTAGTAGAATATGACATGCATCCATGGGTAATACATCACAAACTAGCTTATCTTTATATCCTCCAATTGAAAATTCCACTGTTACTTGCTCATTAACCAAAACACTCTACCCTTTATTCAGCCATGTGACCTTGTAGGGGTTGGTATGAGGTACTTTCTGCAATTTCAGCTTAGTTACTACCTCCTCTGAGATTATATTATCTATAGAACCAGAATCTACAATGACCTTGCATACTTTACTAAGTATTTTGCACCTTACTCTAAAAAGAGCTCTTCTTTGCTTAGGTTCTTCCTTGACTGGTTGCCTTATCAACACTCTTCTAAACATCAGACTCTCTCCATTTTCAAACTCAATATGACTGATATTAGTTTCCTTAGGACTCATGGTGTCCTCTTGTGCATAGGCCACTCTCTTTTCATTGTTTGAAGAAGAAATTTTCTCCGTTCATCTATAAGCAGGGTGACCTAGTTGGTTACAATGATAACACTTCATACTTGCAAAATAAGAGTTGCTTCTACCTGCTCCTCTTCCTCTGTTTGAACCTCCTTGAGGTCCTCTTCCTTTATTAAATCCACCTCTTGAAGATGTTTCACCTCCATGCTCAGTGAGCTTAGATTCTCCTTGATTTCTTTGGTCATTACCTCATCCTTGGTAACTGCCACGCTGTCCTCTTTGATCTCTATGATCTCTACCTTTACCTCTGCCTTTAGAAGCCTGATCTTGCTTCCTCTTGTTACTTTCCTCAATCTTGATAGCCAACTGATAACATTGATGAACTATTTTAGGACTCAAAAGAGCCATCTCCTCTTGGATATTCCACTTCAAACCATTAAGGTACCTAGCTACTTTGAGACTCTCATCCTTTGTCACATTAGACCTCATGCAAAGCTTTTGGAACTCTTCAATATAAGTATTCATATCTAGTTCTTTCTACCTTAGGCTTTGTCTCTTCTTGTGTAGTTGAATTTCATAGTCATCAGGCATGTAGGCTTCTCTTACTTTTGCAACCATTCCTTTCCAAGTTGATATGAGCTGTTTGCCTTCTTTTTCCCTCTTTGTCTGAACAAACTTCCACCATGCTAAGGCTAATCCTCTCAATCTTGACTTAGCAACCTTCACCTTCTGTGCTTCAGTGACTCCATCACACTCAAAGTGATTCTCCATGCCTTCTATCCAATCCATGACTAGGTCTGGTTCCATCTTTCCACTAAATAGTGGTATGCATTCAAGTGCTTTTCCACTCAAGGCTTTCAATTCCTTCAAGAAAGGCTCCTCCTTCAAAACCGGGCTAGGTTCAGGGGTCTTGTCTTCCTCTGCAACCTCTTCTTCTTTTGGAATTCTTCCCTCAAACTGGGCACTCCTCACTACTGCCTCAAGTTGGGCTATTCTTTCCCTCAACTATTTATTGTCTTCTTCTTGCTCTTCAACCCTCTTACCTAGTTCTACATTGGTCACCATGGTGGAAGAATCACTTGAATCACTATCTGACATACAAGGTTTCTTTCCCAAATCTTTAGCTGGCTCTGATACCAATCTGATAGAGATAGGGTTGGATTAAGGCAATCACTGACTGAATGCTCCGGGTCTCACCTTGATGAACCCCTTTGGTGTCACTCTCCACCACTCAACCTATAGTTCCTATGATGTTTAGGCACCCCTGGTTTCTTCTAGCCAACTTTTCTATCAATTCAAGTTCATAAACCAAGCCTACCTTGGTGCTCTTCCTCTCATTCACTTCCTAGCCCTTAATGCTCTTAAAGACTAACTAAAACCAAATGCTTACAAGTCTTTTTGTAGGGATGTGAAAAGCTTCCATGGCTTCAAAATAATTTGACAAAGGTTATTGACCAACCTCCATTCACTAATTCTCCATTGCTTTCAAGAAACCCTATTCTAGGGTTTGGAAAAGGCTACTAGCCTTGAGCCCCTTTTTGGCCTCTTAGCCCGGGTAAATCTAGTTGTTGCTCCCAACTTTCCCAAAGAATCCTATTTCTTTTTCTTGGATTCCTGATCCCTATACCATCCTTTCCAAGATTTCAAAGCCCTATAGTCTTGACTGGCCGTACATAGGACTATTCTCCTCTTTTTGCATTCTTTAGGGTTTTCTAACCAATTCTTGGTTATCCGATAGGACTATCAAAAATTTTGGTGGGTGTTTCGAATGCTGGAGCCTCCTCCTTGGGTATAGGCCTCTTTGGGACCTTCCTCTACACTTCTACCATGGGGTTTTCCCTAGAGAAGTCTACCCTGCAAATGAGGTGACTTTTTGCACTGTCCTTCCTAACCGAGCATTGCTAAGCTCACCTAGGAAGTGACTCTTCTCAAGGACTTGCTCCTCTCTAAGAATCCTAAACCTACATTATTTATAGGCATGGAGCTTAGCCTCATCCCCCACAAGCTATACACTAGGTATAGGGGAAGACAAAGGTCTAAGACTCCATGATCTACACTATTCTAGACTGATCAGCAAAAGAAAACAATCAATAGACTAAGCAACAAACTATGCAATGATCATTAAGCTATTCTACTGTTCACTAAGCCTCTATGAACAATTGCATTTCCATCCCAATCAATTCCAAGATGTATGGCTAAGTCATGAATACACAATCAAGAACTCCAACATAGTCAAAATTCCATTATTCTGTCTGTTGTCCTCGCTTTGTATTCATTTGAATTTCCAATTACAAACTTTGTTTTTTTTTCAAACTCCAAACCTTCTAACCTTTCCATAGGTCAAGGCACACTTCAAAGACACATTCCAAATCAGTTAGGCCCGAGCCTCAACTATTCTTTGGCTGGTTAAGGCATTACAAACCTTCATAGGAAAAAATCACAAAACAAACTAACCACTAACATTTAGTGTCAAACCTCAAAACTTAAGAGCTACTGATAGCTCCTGACTGACCTTTAGTTAAGCCAAACTCACAAGGAATGGTCAACATGACCACAACATAAGAAAAACAAAAACATTCCAAAACTTGTCAACTTGTCTAGTTCCTAGTCATTTACCTAGGTGCTTCCTAGAGGTGCTCCTGCACCATTAGTTCAGTCTCACCTCCAAATCCTCCTGTGAGTGTTCCTGACCTCAAAAAGGTGCATATGTTTATCGCTCCTTCAACAAAGCTTCCCTTGTTGATGTCCCTTCTAGACATCCCATCATTTCCAAAACCCATAGAAATTTCAAACACTTCGGTGTTATCTATAGTAGTTTTCTCTTCCTTTGTGCCTCTCACCTTATCTGTAGGGAGTTCCCATCCCCCAATGAAGCCTAAGGTAAAGGATGTTCCCTCCAAGAGTGGAGGAAATAAGAGGAGCCCACCCTCTCTAAAAGGTGGTCCTGTGTTGAATTGTTTCATCCTAGTAACATAACTAGTCCTGGCTTCCCTCAAATTTGTTACTGCTCCTAAATCAATCGGTGAGCCTAGCAATGATTCTTGGGTGCAGTCTTCCCATCCATTGAGCTAAAACATGGCACTATAGTAAATTGCATGTTTAACTCTCTGGATGATGTTTTGGCCTTGTGAGCGAGCTTTGCAAAGTTGTTGACCCTAGCTCCACAAGAGATTAATGGAGAGGACCTTGTGGGGCCCTCTTCCTTATCCCTTATTGTGGGAGGATCTCCTTAACATTCCCCCACTATAGGCTCATCCTCCTTCCCCCTACAATGATCTAGAGTGGGAAGCAGATGACCTCTTGGTCGATTAGTGTCAGGGGGGGACCCCTTCTTTATATTTAGATTAGATATGTGTGTGTTGTGATGTGTTCCCTCATAATTGTGTTATTTGTTCCTAGATGACCCTTGTCACCCTTTTTGGTGCTTAGATACAAGAGTGATTTTTGTGTTGTAAACCTTCTTCTATTTGTTTCATCATTCTTCAATGTTTGTGACTTGACTTTTAGAAAATTGGGGATGATGCAAAGTGTTGGGGGAATTTAGGCTTCCCTTCCATGTTGAGCCAAATTTTTTTAATTTTGTTTTTATGTATTCTTCCTGATCTGGTTGGGGATTGATGATATTTCACCTTGCATCACGGTTACCTGTTACTTATATAAGCATGAGCAGATCTGACCCCATAAAACCAGATCCCCCTATGCCTGTTTATTTTTGTCTATCTCTCTCTCTTGCTCTTTTTCCTTCCTTTTTCTATTCCTTTCTTGAGTTGTCCCTCTCATGTGTGACAACGCCATCCCTATAATCCTTCAATTTTTAGAAAATGTTTTTGTTGCCAACGAATCTTTTCTCGAAAGTCTTCATGAGATTTTTTTTTTCAAAATAGTATTCACAACTTGGACCCCTTATGGAACATGTTTCCTTCATCATGGGTTCGTAAAGAATTAATTTGAGAACCTTCATCCGAGGTAAGAATTTCTTTGACCTTCCTCTTATGAGGGGGCATTTTTCTTCCCTTTTGAATTCCTTGATGAAGTGAACATATTTTGAAAGGATTCCTTGATGATGAATTGATTTGAGAAAGAACATCTTCCTATACTTTCAAACAATGCATCCCTTGAGTGGACATCCTCTTCAAGTTGGTTTCCCAAGGGACCCCTCTGAAGATTTTCTAAATTTTCGATGGTCTCTTTGACTGGCAATTTACTTTCCTGCATGGCCACTTTTTGACATGTTCTATTTGCGGGTAAACATATCACTTTGCAAGTGCACTTGTGAAGTTGCTTCTTTACTATGTAGAGTTCCCTCCCTTTGGATTACTCCATGTGAGATACTTGGTGGATGTACCTCCCTATATTTTTTCGGGCCCATAGGGTGGTTCCTTTGAGGTTCCTCTATGCGAGAGATCTTGTGGGTTGCTCCCCTATAGGTCTGTGGGTCTGTATGGAAATTTTCACGGTTTCCTTCATGTGAGAGATCTTGGAGAATACCTTCCTTGTAGGTCTACAGGTCTGTAAGGCACTTTTTTGGGTTTCCTACAAGTGAGAGATCTTGGAGGATACCTTCCTTGTAGGTCTGCGGGTTTGTAAGGTTATTTTCTTGGTTTCCTTCATGTGAGAGATCTTGGAGGACACCTTCCTTGCAGGTCTATAGGCCTGTAAGGTGCTTACTTCTTAGGGATTTATTTATGAGATAGATCTTGGGAATCACCTCTATGTAGGTCCACGGGCCTATAATACTCTTTCATTCTACAAATTCATGGTTTTGCAAGAATGTGGAGTTTTTTACTCCAACCTATGCTTTCAAGCTTTCCGAGTTGCAGTCTACTTCCTCGACAGTTTAGGTATACATTTCTAACTTTACTACCTTTTCAATCTACTTTAAAAAAGAACTCATTAGTATTCATGCTCACTAAGGTGGGGGAAAAATGTATAAGCATGAATTTGCACCCCTTACATAATTCCCATTTTACACTTCCTCACCTTAGAAAACCAAATCCAATGGAGAAATTCCACAGCAAGCTTCCTTTGCTCTACTTAGCATTTGTCTTTTGCGTCGGTAGAAGAATAACTGTTGGGGACACCCAACAACATGTAGATGCTTGTGTGACATGCTTATGTCCTTGATGGATTCTCATGTCCGAAGTTAACAAAGATATTACACTTCCTATTGGGAGTGAATTGTAACATCCCTCTTCGAGAAATCAACTAGAAAATGCCTTATTCTCCTCACCTCACCTTCAAAAAGATTCATTCTTCATGCAACTCATCTCTTTGGCACCTCTCTTGGAAATATCTAGGCATTTTCTTCACTTTCATCACTTCAAGCAACACTTTGGCACTCCATAGCAACAACAACGACACTCCATCAACTTCATAGATCAAGTGTGGAAAAAGCCATTGCAACAGGGGCTTGAGGTTTTGTAACACCTCCCTTCACCATAGTTGAGGTTGTGGTGATTGTTCAAGCTCTCTTTCTCCATCATGGGCTAGTGAGCTCTTGGTTGAGGTGCTAGATTTTTCACTTATCTCCTTTACGATTTGGTTGAGTAGCACTTCACTATTTTGTAGTGTTTATTATGTTCTCTACTACCTTTCCTCCTTTATCATATATCTCTCTATAGTTGCTATCTTGGGTGTCTGTGGAGGTGGAAAGAACAAACCAGCAGACCCCTATATAGCCCCCAACAATTTTCCCTCTTCTTGTGTGCAGGTGAGAGAACATGTAGAGCTAACTAGCAAATGAGCATATTTGTGACATTATCTTTGCCACCCTAGTCCTATTCTACTTGATTTATCATTTTTTCATCTACTTTATATAATTTCTCAATGTATTTTACCATCTAGATTGATCTAGCTAGGATTTTAGTAGGTATTTTTGTAGTTTTACTGTGTCCACTATTGTTTGGTTGTATAGACACCAGCATTCCTGAGAGATGCCAATGCACCGCACTAACGTCCTAGAACTGTGTTGTCATCCTCAGATAAAGAGTTATCTAAGGCACAAAACTGACTCCAAAAAGCCAACTCACCTAGCCCGGATTATAGTTTAGGTCTAAAGAGTCATTGAAGGGCCTTATAGTCTTCATCATTCTCATTCCTCATTTGAAAAATTCCTTTAGATTGAGGTAAGTTAGGGAAACCTTATGCTCTTGCCTCTCTGTGACCTAGGGCCTTGAATGTGGTTGGTCCCCCTCGCTTATAGTTCAATACAATTTTCAGATTTGAAATATGATAATTGACTAATTCTAAGATGCAAAAACCTGGAAATGATTACTTTTGAATTCCAATTTTGACCTTAAACAATGCACTTTCTTTCACCAATTGAACGAAATGCAAACATCTATATAAATATGCAATTTTTGGAAATGAAACAGAGAACTACAAGTATAATAAAATGAAGTAGATAGAGACAAACATATGTGAATTTTTTTTCAAAATAATCTATACAAGGATATGTTCACCCAAGGATGAATGAGTCTTTACACAAGGTTTTGAAAAATTAAAATTTGAGTGTTTGATCTAATATTTAAAATCACTATTCCTAACTACAAATAGATTCTTTAGAGATAGTTTTTCTAAATATTCTAATAAAATGTAAATACAATTTGTATGACAATGTATGAAAAAAATTATAATTTGTTGAATGCAATTTTGATCTAAATGATTGAAACACACCTTAACACGAGCTATTATGTAGAATGTATGCAATATTTCTAGATTTTTACGAGTTTAAATGATGCAAAATTGAAATATGTAACCCTAGATGAAATGTAGGGAAAAGGGATCCCCATAAGGTTTTAATGATGATTGTGTTGTTTATAAAACCTTAGGGATATTAATAATTGCATTTCCTCACAAACTTCATTATGAAAGTGATCACAAGGTGTAAAGATTGACTTTAAACCTTAATGGTGAGTCAATCTAAATTGGATCTCAGTCCTTGGGACAATAGGATAGATTTGAAACCAAGCTAAAATGATTTGAAATGATCAAACTAAATGACAAATAAGACCTAATACCTAAAATGCATATTACCTAATATGTAGAAACAAAAAGATATTTTGCAAGAAGATTTGAATGGATTGAACACATGTACATGTCACTAGAAAATTTTCTTGACGACTTCAAAGGGACTCATTCACCCCTAGGTGAATGGATCTTAGTCTAGGGCTCCAAAAATAATATTTGATAGTCCTCTAATGTTGGATATTAGCTTCAATTTGACATAGACCCCATCGTTAAAAAATAAAAAATAAAGTCTACAAATTAGTTTATGTGGCTTGACAACAATGATGACAACTTGTGCAACAATGCAAAAATACTCCTTTAAGATCTCTTCAATTCTTCATCAACCCATAATGTGCACATACATAAAGAGGATTTTTTTTTTTGTTTGTATGAGGGTTTTCCTTTGTCAAACCCCAAGTTTGGTAATTTAGCCTTGATAGAAATATAATGAAAAAGGAGAAGGAAATGGTGAATGAAAAATTCCTTCTGCAAATCACTACCCTTTAATTGCTTCCCTTAGAGGACTGAATTCAAACACATCACTCCAAGGAAATTGATCTTTCTTTGTTTGATGGATTTTGATACTTTAAATTCTTGGATGCTTTAGGATCAACAATGCATATTAGCTTTCACAAGATGACATGAACACACATAGAACTAAACATGACTTTAAGGTATTGAGGAATTAGACTTTGAATGAAAAGGATAAAGTTATTACTCGAAGAATAATTTGTTCGAATGCACACATGAATTAATTAATTAAATAAAGATATTCAATTAATAAATATGTTCATGCATACGAGTTGGAACTATTTAACTGAGTAGTTGTGATAGAGAGTCCCTTCGCAGAGACAATCAGATATTGAATCCAGAGATAACTAGGTGGATTTAAATACATCTTGAGTCATATGGTGAGTGAATAATTAGATAACTGGGTGACAAAAGAATGTGATAAAAACAATTAATTATGAATCAAATGTTAATTTAATTCAACATTCAAAATTGAAAGATTTAATTAAATAAATAATAATTTATTTAATTGACTATTGAAAAGATTAATTGAATAATTAAATAGTCCGAAAAGAATATTTAATTATAGTCGAAAATATGATAAAGGGGTAAATTAAATAATAAATTATTTAATTCAGAAAGGGAATTAATTAATTAGCGATGCAATTAAATAAATAAGATTCATTTAATTAATCAAAGTTGAATAAAGGTCATAATGAATTAATTAAATAATTAAAAGGTTATTTAATTAATAGAGGAAAGATGTGTTTAGGAAATAATTAAATAATTAACATTATTTAATCATGACCATGGACATTAGAAAATTATGTCGAAAGCAGTAATCACGGGCCTAGACCAATTTTCAGTGTCTACAGTTTGCCCCTTTTTAATACAATGTCATTTCGAAATTGTGTCAAAGAAAATAATTAAGAGCATGCCCCAATCTTGCCCCAACATGAAATAGGTTAGGGTATGCCCCCTCGAGAAAATTGACAATTTTTTGATTGCCAGAAATGCTATGGAGTTGATGGAATTGAATTTGGAAGTGTTAGGGACATGTACAAGTCGATAGAAGATGAAATTTTATGCAGCCAATAGACAAGGTTAGAAGAAATGCCACCCAAACCCTAGGTATAAATAGAAATTAGGGTGAAAATAAAGTCATTTGCACCCTTAAGATTTGAACAATTGTGGATTTAGCTCTGAGCACTCAGCGAAATGTCTCTAGTTCCCTACACCTAGAATTGTGGATATCAGATCTAGACCTTCTTATGGCTAGCTGACGCAGGACCCCCAATATGTACCTTGAAATTACCTCTTGAATTTTTATTTTGCACGTAGTTCTAGGTGTTGAAAGTTTATTTTTCAAATGCAGTCTTTGTAGTTCAATGCATATTCGTTTGTACACAACACATCTGCTTGCAGAACGACACATATGTAAAAAGACGTGTAGGAATTTTTCATCATTTAGGGAATACACACATTTATCTTTTTATGCACCACATCTAATTCTATGCATCACATATGAGTTTAGCTTAGGCGGATGTAGGAAAGTGAATCTCATTTGATAAGGTGAATTGTATGTGTGCATTCTATAGGTAGTGAATGTGCACTGCATATGAAATTACTTGCACACATTTTCTTGTTTGTTGAATTGACTAATTTTGCTATGCATTTGAGATACGTAACACATATGCTTAGTTGTTTCATTCATGTGTATTTATGCACCACATTTTCAGTTAAGAATGTCGCATATGATATGTGCACTGCATATTTTTTTATAATGACATATTTGACTGTCAATTTTTTGATTTTTTTTTTTATAGAAACTTGAATGATTTGACATTTGACACCTTGTTTGAATGCACTTTGCAGGTTATCCTAGATCCTATCTATACTCAGGAGTCACGATCGGATACTTTCGAGCAAACAGAGGTATGCTTACTGCCCTTTGTGAGAGATGGCTTTCAGAGACCTCATCATTTCATTTTCCTACTGGAGAGGCAACTGTCACGCTAGAGGATGTGTATAAGATTCTTAGATTTCCCATCAGGGGAGAGAGTGATGTATGATACACAACATGGATATTGTGAGATTATTAGATTTTATGTATATGATAATATTAGGAGATTGGGCATAGAGAATTATGAGATTTGATGGTAGGTGCTAGCAGATAGATATGAGTGTATTGATTGTATAATATGTACATTGATTGGTGGGATAGTTCTTCTTGACCGTTGGGATCATGGATTTCCTCTTGGGTGGGGAGAGATGTTAGTTGGGATGCTGCAGAGGGAGGTTGTGTATGCTTGGGGTCCCTATCTATTGGGAATGCTATATTTCCATCTACATGATATAGTATATAGAGATGCACAATCAATGAGCTGCGGGACTACTCTTCTCATGGTTTGGGCATGGGAGCATATTTTTGTGTTTTGTCCTCCTATTACTACTGATTGGGTAGTTAGATATTTGTATGTTTTTCGATATGTGTGAAACATCACATAGAGTCATGTAGGAGATAAAGGTTTTTGGAGACATGCACTGGACACATTGGTTCAATTTATATGGAGGCCTTACATGGATTGTGAGAGATGGTTGGATGAGGAAGAAAAATTGCCTTACTATTGGCAGACAAAGTAATTGATTGGGAGAACTATTTCTAGTGTGCATATCATAGAGAGACATCTACCAGACTATATTTTGAGATAGTTTGGTGAGGTGCACGATGAGCCGAGAGGATGAGCAGAGTTTTCTCGATCATCCAGAGAGGTTCCTTTATGGGGGCCTATGATACTAGTGGCTACTGCAGAGGTAGAGATTCAGGCTTTACAACCTTTAAAGTGGGGATGGAGGGGCAGAGCAATGGATCCTCAGACTATAGCTACATATGATACCTCGTGGGCAAAGCAACATCCTATGACTTACACATATCTGGACCAGCCAACACCAGTGGAGAGATGAGGGACAGGGCCGAGAGGGCAGCATAGAGATAGAGGTGGTGGAAGAGGTGGTGCTAGTGGTGGTGGTGATGATGGTAGAGGTGGTGGTGGTGGAGGTGGGAGATGAGGTTGGAGAGGACAAAGAGGTGGTTGAGTAGGTGGATTATCACCTATCTAAGAGGATGAGGTTGAGGATGTATCAATTTTTTACCTTGGGGGTGGAGTAGAGGTGGATATTGGAGGTGAGCATGTTTCAAAGGAGGTATTAGAAGAGGATCATGTAGACGTAGAGATTGAGAGAGAGGAGCATGTAGAGGAGGAGGCCGAGAGAGAGTACATGGACATTGATCCTCTTGGCACTCTAGTAGGTTATGGAGAGGATGATGTTGAGGAGGAGATACCCATGGGGGAGTAGGATAGAGAGCTCCAGGACAAGATAGTAGAGGGCATACAGGATGAGGAGGCTCCTAGAGATAGTGATAGGGAGGCACTAGAGGAGAGGCTAAGAGTGGTTACTGCAGAGCGGGATTCCCTTCGGATGGAGAGAGATCAAGCAGTATCTCGAAAGCAAGAGACAAAGAAAAAGTATATAGAGATTAGACACCTCTATAGTGGTACCTCATCTGATGGCTTCTCTTGTCAGATAGTTAGAGTAGTAGAGAGGGCTTCATATTACAAATATCTATATGATTCAGTGGTGCCAGCTGAGAGATGAGCTCCTAGCTTTTCTAAGGTTCATAGCCAAAGATCATAGAGTAGGATTCAAACTAGGACATAGAGCACAGAGGGTGTGGTAGGACCACCGTGGATAGGTCCATATGATAGGCCTTCCACCTCATAGAGAGAACCTCTAAGGAAGTTTCCTCCACATTCACCACATGGGAGTAGTGGTAGTGGGACCTGTTGACCTTTTCATGTTTGTAGACATTGTACTTGGTTGTAGAGCCTATGAGCTCATTTTTATTTATTGACACACTCTGACATTGTATTGTGACACATCTTATTTTGAGTGATATATATATATATATATATATCATTTTTTGCAGTGTTTATATGATTTGCATGTCTTACATGATGATGTTTTTTACTTCTATATGATTATGCAGGTAGATGATATATGTAAATGTTATGAATGATCGCTTTCTACAATATGATGTGTTCATACAATCTATGATGTTATATTGATTCTCTATGATGATAGACATAATGTACTTTATGATAATAATGCAATGTTATATATATAATGCTATCTATATGTGATGGTTATATACATGTAATGTTTTACTATGTACCTATGATGATTGAATGCCTATTATGCCATGATTTTCCTAGATATGCAATGGAGATGTCTAAGTGTTCCTACTTATTTGAAATGCAACATAACTATATGATGCACTATATATAGACATATGACACTGTTTACATAATGCTTATAGAATATATCCATATGCAGATTATATAATTTTTTTGTTGTGTCATAGGACTCTATCATTATGTTAGATAGGAGAAATGTTAGCATGGATGATTTCAAAATTTTAGTAAGAAAAAACGAAGGTTGATTGAAAGACATATGATCTTTGATATTTTTCCATATATACTAAGCCTTGCATTTTATCATCATTGGGCAGGATTGACACAAATGGATAATACACACCATGATATGAGATAGACCATAGTGTACAAATTCATCCATCTACGAAAAACAGACAGTCGCAGACAAGGAGTGTCTTAAATCATACTAAGGGAAATATTACCCCAATCTTTTTGTCCAAACAAATCATAGACAATAAAAAAATAAAAGATGGGTCATGAGACATCATTGCTCCTCTAAATCCTTGATGGGACATCCTTGAGGAAACTAGTAACATGACTCAAAATCCAAATTTAAAAAGATAGTTGATAGACATCAGTCAAAGAAAAAGAGTCCCGAGACATCCTTGCTTCTCTAAATCCTTCAAGGGACATCCTTGAGAAAGCTAGTAACCGAACTCATGCACAAATTGATAAAAAGATAAGACAAAGTGAGATATAAAGTCAAAAAGCCAAATAAAAGTATTTTCCAAAACTTGATCTTGTGTAATTGTTTGATGGTTGACATAGCTAGATGTGAGGGATGACACATACCATATAAGACGTTGAGTCTAGTTTTGACTTGGTGACCATCTATGTAGGGCATGAAAAAGCCTCATTTCAGAAAGACACGTGTCATATAATACATTGAGCCTGATGTTGTTGATGTGACAAGCTACATGAGGCTATGACGATTGACAATGTCTATTGACAGGAAAAACATATCTTGCTTAGACATAAATTGATCACTTTGACAATGTGTTTGATTTTGACCTAATGATAGTTTGACATGTTTTCCTTGTTGATGCATGACTTACTTTTATGCCTTGACTGTTATGATTGTGTGTGTTGATAGTGTATGACTTGAGATGATGTACCCTAAAGGACTGACCTAATGTGGCCTCAGGGGCTCATTGATTGATAGCCTTTCCTATGTTGTACATGCAAAGACCTTGTAGTTTGACTAGACTTTAACTAACATAACTGACCAAAAATATGTACTTAACTTGATAATATGCAACATGTGTGATAGTGAATGTGATAAACCCTATTGGACTGACCTAGTGTGGTCTTGGGGGCTCATCGATTGATAGCCTTGCCTACATTATACACGTAGAGACCTCGTAGTTCGAAATGACCAATGACTTTGACATGTATAAACATTCATGATTTTATGTGTGTGATACGTGATACACCTAGATAAACAAACCTAATGCCTCAAGGGCACATCAATAGATGGCCTTGCCTACGTCTATTCGTAGAGGTAACATAGTTCGACTATGTCTACGACTAACTTGACACGACTGAATCTGACTCTACTTTTGGGATTTACTGACATGTTTTGATTTTTTTGTCTTTTGGTGTTTTCTAATGTTTGAATGCTATGTACAAGGTCCTCATGACACAGAATGGGGATTTCCCCCAGTCAAGAATAAGACATATAGGATGGAGTGGGGAATGTGATGGAGTGGACTTGATGTCAATCATTCCAAGTAATGGATAAGACAACCATTTATTATGAGTGAAGATGAAAATTTTGATTGGAATGATGGTAGAAAAAAGAGAAAAGTTGACTACACATGGCACCTATTTTCCAGGTTTTCACCATGGTACTTATCCATAGCACCACCGAAGTGGTTTTCACTATTGGATGGATTATTTCTCTTTACTATTTTATTGATTTTTCAAAAAAATTGGTGTTACAAAGATGCCTGCTTGCCAGGTTTTCATCAAGGCAGCTTTCTTTTTTTTTTGTATTTTTCCGATTAAGATGAGACTCATGGAAGCTATGCATAGAAAATATTTAGATGAAGGCTATTAATTGGTGACAACAGTGGTTCTCCTTCAGGGGTAGAGAGTTGATACACTTTTGATCCAAAAGCTTATGTGACAATATAGGGCCCTAACCAGCTAGGTTCAAACTTACCTAGTTTTTCTCGTTTAGCTTGATTCTTGGGGTTCTCCATTAAGACTAGGTCTTGAATGTCAAAGTGTTGATTTAGAAATTGTCTATTATAGCTACGACAAAGATGATTCTAATATTCTTACAAATGGTCTAGTTCCTTTTTTCTTCATTCATCTAGTAATTCTAACTCCTGCAATCTGGATACACGGTAGTCTTCATCATCAATATGACCTTTCAAGGATACCCCCAGGGAATGAATTTAAACCTCAATAGGTAAGATAGCTTCAGATATGAATACAAGGGAGTATGGAGTGACACTGGTCAGAGTACGGATGCTTGAGCGGTAAGCCCATAAGGCAGGATTAAGCTGTAGGTGCCAGTCATAGCCAGCATCATTGATAATATTTTTGAGGATTTTGATATTGGTTTTATTAGATGCCTCAATTTGGACGTTACCTTGTGGGTAATATGGAGTGGAAAAATGACGTTGGATGTGGAGTTCTTCACATAGATGGCAGAATTCTTGGTTTTTGAATGGACGTCCATTGTCTGTTATAATGAATTGTGGTACACCATACCGACACATGATGTAGTTTAGGATAAACTTGGATATTTGTGTGTCAGTGATGCAGGTCATGGGAATAGCTTCAATCCATTTGGTGAAGTATTCGGTGGCAGTGATGATGAACTTATGGCCATTGGATGATGGAGGGTGTATCTTACCTATGAGGTCAACTCCCCATTGGGCAAAGGGCGATGGTGAAGTAATTAGACAAACCTCCTATGATGGTGTGCATATCAAATCTCCATGTATTTGACATTGTTGAAATTTCTTGACAAATATATATGAGTCATTTTCCATAGGCCAATAATAACCTAATCTCATAATCTTATGGGCTAAAGTAGGACCACTAGAATGGGATCCACATATACCCTTGTGTAACACTCACAAGGTTTCTTTTGCTTCTTCCACATTGAGACATATCATTAAGGTGTTATCTAAGTTACGTCTATACAAGGTATCTCCAATGCTGGTGTATTTGGAAAACTTATAGATAAAGGTTCTACATTGTTTGTTTCACAGGTCTAAAGGTAAGATTTGGGCATTTGGATAGTCATATACATCCTTGTACCAAGGGGAAGTAGGACCAACAATCATACACACCATCATAGAATCAGGGACATCATAGGTAGGGACCAAAAACTATTCAACCAAAAACTTGAATTTAGGCACATTGCTAGGAATATCCAATAAGGAACCCATAGTTGCCATAGCAACTGTTACCTATTTTGGATACATGGTATTTGTTGAAAGGTGATGTCACCAAATTACTACTTGAAATAGTTAGCCATGCACTTGTAGGGGGAAAATTTTCTCATCCTTAGTTTCATAATCATCATTTACTTTTCAGACTACTAGCTGAGAATATCCATCAACATGTAGATTCTTAATCTTCCATTGGGCTGCCATTTTTAGTACTGTCACTAAAGATTCATATTCTGCTATGTTGTTAGTGCAAGGGAAAGAAATCCTGAATGATTTAGGAATAGTATCGCCTTGAGGTGTAACAAATAGTATGCCTGCTCCTAAACCATGATTAGTATGTGACCCATCAAAATATAATTTCCATTTGGTTCTAGTGTCTTTGAAGATAAATTCATCAGAAAAATCTACCACTAAAGGATGGTCTGCCTTCATGGGTGCATCCACTAATTCATCTACAATTACTCATCCTTTTAGAGCTTTCCTCTCCACATATTGGATATCATATTCACTAAGTATCATCACCCATTTAGCCAATCGACCTATTAATTCTGCTTTACTTAGGTGGTATTTGGCGATCAATCTTTGCGACCAACATGGTTTGGTGGTTTAGCATATAGTGCCAAAGTTTTTGAGTAGAAAAGACTACCACAAGATAGGCATGTTCTATGTTATTTTAGTTTAGTTCATATCCCACCAAGGTATGATTGATGTAGTACACTGCTCTTTCATGACCTTGATAATCATTTTGTGCGACAAGGGCTCCTAATGTTGACTAAGTTCCTCAAATGTAAAGTATCAAAGGCTTGTCATTTTTAGGTGGCATTAACACAAGTGGAGTGAGAAGATAATCCTTGATCTGTTGGAAAGCTTCTTGAAATTTAGGTGTCCATACAAATGGTTCTCATTTCTTGAGTAAATGTTGAAATGGGTGTATTTTTTCTGCTATTTGTACTATGAAACACCTAATAGACTATAATATTCCCTGTAGTTTTCTTAGTTGACCAATGTTGGCCGGGGGAGGAATTTCTATGATAAATTTTACTTTTGCTAGGTCTACTTCAATTCCCCTTCTAGAAATGATATATCCTAGAAGTTTCCCCGATTTCACTCCAAAGACACATTTCTTCAGATTTAGTGTGACTTTGTAATTTTCTATCCTTTGGAATATCTTGTCTAGAACTTTCAAATGATCTGCTCTTGTTACTAATTTAGCTATGAGATCATTGACATATTCTTCCATGAGAGTATGTACAAGGTCATGGAAAATAGTCGTCATTGCATGTTGATACGTAGGTCCTGCATTTTTAAGCCCAAAAGGGATAATATTCCAGCAATATGTTCCCCATAGACATGTGAAATTTGTCTTGTGTTGGTCTTTAGCTATAATTTTGATTTGGTTATACCCAAATAAAACACCCCTGAGGGATAGCATCTCATACCCTATTGTAAGGTCTACTATCATGTCAATTTTCAGTAAAGGGAAGTCATCCTTAGGAAATGCCTTGTTGATATCTCTAAAGTCTATACAAATTCAGATGCCCCTAGTTGGTTTAGTCACTGGAACAAGATTTGAAATCTAGTTTGCATAGTCTATGGGTCTTATAAATCTGACATCCAATAGTTTCTTAAGTTCTGCTCTGACCAGTAGAGCAATTTGTGGATGCATCTTCCTTATCTTCTATTTGACAGGATGAATACCTGGTTGTAATGGTAGATGGTGCAATATTAGATTTGGATCTAGCCCAGGCATGTCAACATATGGCCATGCAAATTTTATTTTCCTCTTTGTGAAGAAGTCTTGAAACTCAGGTTGTTCTGTCTCTATCAAAGATGTAAAAAAATATATTACTTGAGGGTTTTCTTCTGTGTTTATGTTGACCTCAACAGACTCTTTTTCTAACATTGGTGAATTTTCTTGAGTAACCGAGAGAATGTTTAAAGCTCCATCATTGGGTGCCTCAGAGAGGTTTTTTCCCTCAGATACGTCCTTTATGTTTACTATTTCTTCATCCAAAGGTTCCTTTTGGTTTTCACCTAGGGACTTGTCATTTTCCTCATTTTCACTGTTTTTATTTTTATTTTCACTTTTACGACTAGAGTGTAAAAAGAACTCCCCAAAATATGCTTTGTCATCCAAGTCTATGATAAAGCTAGCTTTATGATCCCCTCTAGGTATTCCTTCTTGAAGTCCCATGAACTCATCTATTGCTTTGTCATTCTTAAATATGTCTAAGATGGGTGTACCTTGTTGATCCGAGTCGATAAGTTGGGGTTATACGAGGGGCATGCCATCATCAGAGTTATGAAATTTGGAGGCTGACAAGGTGAATATAGAGTGGTTGACATGGTCACAAAAAATTTGGACAATCCTTTTTATTCTTTTTCCTATGGTTAGGTAAACTCTGATGTGGGACTATTGTAATGACTAGGTCATTAGAAGATGGTTTGTCAGGTGCCCAAGATGAATGATAAAGGGTTTTTTATTATGGGGGCTAGATGGATTTTCTATAGGTTTTATCATTTGGTCCAGTTCCCCAAATAACTTATCTAGGTTCATGGTGCTAGTAGAGGAAAGGGAATCCCATTCATAGTCACTCGAGTTAGGGGATTCATTGTAAACCGGGTCAAGTGGTTCATTTGATATCTTGATGTCTTCATAAGCACCTACTTCCTCTTGAAATGGTGATGAAGTACTAGGAAATCCAATTCTAAGCAGTTGAAACCCTAGCCCTAGGCCTTTTGGTCCTGGTGAGATGATGATTGGTTCCATCCTTCCATTCTAATGTAGTCCTAACCCACTGTGTCTGTCATAGCCTTTTCTTTGCATTATATTAAATCATTTTCCATATTGATCCTTAGATATTTGAATAGATAATGAGGAGTATTCATTATCTTCCTAGTACAACTAGGAGGTAATATCACCTTGGTCCACAACTTCTTCCCTTAACTCACCCCATTTTTTCAAATTCATTGTATGAGGAACATGAAATTTGATTACGGATTGTCTCCTATCTGCCATGGGTAAACCATATGTCTTAGGTGGAACCAATTGACTGACACAATAGGATGCCTTGATGTGATATTCTCTACAACCCTTCTCTTGGATCTCAAACTTAGGAGTGGATGATGGTGGCTTTGATGAAATGGACTTGGTAAGATGTGATGGATCAATATACAGGGATAAAGTAGATGATGAAGCTTCTTGATTAATTGGCACTTGTCATTGTGGAATTTCCCATAGGCTTGTGCAATATTGAAAATGATCTGGATAACCATCAATTGTGATCTTGGTGTCATTATATAGGAATTTAAGACATTGGTGATGTGTGGAAGGTACGACTTTCATTTCATGTATCCAAGGTCTACCTAACAAAAGGTTATATGTAAGGGTGAGATCTAATACTTGGAAGTTGGTGTTCATAACTACCAGGCCAATTCTAATGACTATACTCTTAGAGGTGTCCACGTATTCTTCTAAGAATCCTAATGCCTTAAATAATTTCAAGGTACAAAGGTTCAAACCTGCTCCTCCATCTACCAAGACTCATTTGACTTTTGTTTGATGGACTAGGAATTCAAGATGTAAAGGGTCATTATGATTGGTATTTTCCATTGAATAATCCTATTGAGAAAATGTGGTATGATGGGAATTGGTTAAGCATCCTACCATTTCTTTGAAATGATTGAAATCTAAGTTGGTAGGGACAGTTGTGCTCTGTAAGGCTTTGTTGAGAATGGCTCTATGATCTGGTGAAAAAGTCAGTAGTTCCAAGATGAATATTTGTGTTGAGGTCTTGCCCAGTTGATTAAGCAAATTATACTTAAATTTGGAAGACTATGGAGGTGGCTCAGAAGAAGGACCTAGAAGAGTTATCTTAGTTATATGTGTATTTACAACATATTTAGGAAACTTCTTGATGGTGATGGTATGGACATTTCCATTTTCAGCTCGAAGGTGATTTATGATCATACCTTTTCCATAGTCATACTTGGTTTTTGCATAAGTGGCCAATGCAGTATTCTTAGTTCCCAAACTGGAGGCCTTTCCTTTAATGTGATCATGTAATGGGTCTGTGAAGACCTTATGATCACTATTCTTGGTATTTTTTTTCCCGTTGACCTTTATGGTTCCATCTTCAACAAAGTCTTGTATGATATTCTTCAGTTGTCGACATTGTTGTAGGTTATGTCCCTTTGTTTGGTGGTATTCACAATAGGCGTTATCATCCTACCATGAGGGTTTAAACTATCTAGGATGATACTTTCTTGGCTCTAGAGGTTTTAGGAGATCATGTTTAATCAATTATTTCAAAATTGTATCGATAGGTTGCCCCAAAGGGGTAAATTCACATTTAGGAAATCTCCTTTGTGGTCATTGTTGTTGTGAGTTTTGGACAAAATTTGTTGTTTGATCTGGATTACTCATCATGTCTTGATTGGGGTTGTAACATCTAAGTGTGATGATTGGTACCACATGTATGGTCTTAGCATCAACAATACCATCATTTGTAAATTTTTTTTTTTCTAGACCAAAACTTGTTTCTATCGTTGGGAGCGTTTTGATGTTGATCAACGGGGTTCCTCGCTGGTACTTTAATTTCTCCTTTGTGAATAAGGCCTTTTTCAAGTATAATTCCCTTTTGTACCAAGTCTAGGAATGAAGTACAACAATGTACCCTTAAGTCACTTCTCAGTTTTGGATGAATATTTTCAAGGAATGTTCTGACTTTTTGTTTTCTTGGTAGACATCTACTAGCTAAACTTCTCCATCTCTGGAAGAAAGTGGTGAAAGTTTCACCTTCTTCTTGCATGGTGTGACACAAGGTAGCTATTTTTATTTCATTTTATATGTTGAAGGAAAAGTGTTCAACAAACTTCTCAGCTAATTCATCCCATGATCTTATGCCATATGGTAGTTTAGAGAACCATTCCAGTGCTATCCCGACAAGGGTTCACAAAAATAGTCTCACCAAGTATGTGGGGTCATATGATATGTCCATCCATGTCATAGAGAATTATCTAATGTGTTCTAAATGATTCCTCCTCCCATTATACTTAGGAAAATTTGGTATAATGTATCCATGTGAGAAGGGTGTCATGTTTAGCACTTTGTCAAAAGGACATGGACATAAATCTTGCCCTGAGATAGTTCGTTTGATGGACATAGACATGTTGTCCATCTGTTGTTGAATAATTTACATTTGGTTTAGAATAACATCTACTTGTGTCAAGGAAATGTTGTTTACATTGTTAGAATCAATGTAGGTGTTCTAGAATGCTATGTTCTACGATGGATTGTGATTTGGCAAGGGAATATATCCTGGTTGAATATTATGTGATGGTGTAGGAATATATCCCGTCAAAATGCTTTGATTCGGTGTAGGAATGTTTCCCATTGGAATGTTTTGGTTTGGTGTATGAATATTTACAGTTGGAATGTTTTGGTTGGGTACAGTACTAGTGTTTCTATGAGGTATATTTGTATTCGTACCGACTTAAGATGTCTTACTGGCAGTGTTTTTTCCAAAGGGGTTTGATGATGCCCCCACATTGAATTTTAAACCTTGTGTTATGTTCAAAGGGGTTGTGTTTACAATTGGTGATGTTTGATTTGGTATGCCAGTTGGTATTGTTGCGGTAATTTGAGAAACATAGATATTTGACGTCATGGTTTGTGTTGGTTGAGTAGATATTGTTTTAAAAGTGTGAAAATCAAATCTTGGTGGTAGTATGGAACCCTCTATTAGAAAATTTTCTAGATATCATTGGGGATCATTTTCCAAACACTCATCCATAAAGGATGCAAACTCGGGATCTTGTACAACAACATCTATGTCTTCGGTAAAAAATTGTCCATTTGTGACTCTAGTGACGTGTTTTTCAAGAAAATTTTTGTGTGGTCTTTCTTTCCCTGATGGTTGGTTTTTGAATGGATTGAAAAGAATTTTAGTGTCCGATATCACTTTATGTTTCTTCTTAGACCTTGTTTGAACCATGAAAAGTTGCTCAGAATGAGGGAATGCAAACTATGTCTAAAAACTGATATGTCATATTTCTATGTTTTTTTTGAATTTTTGAATATAAAGGATGTCGCTAAAAATTAAAGATTTCTAAAATGACATATACTAGGATGACGTATGCTAGGATGGACAATATGCAAAATTTCGAGTAGACTATGATGGTAAATGATTCTAAGATGGGTATTGTTGTGCATGTTTTGCACACATGCCCCGCCATAGGTAGGGAACCCCCTTTTTTCGCTCCCGCCAGGCTATTTTTTGCTGACTTATTTTGCATGCCCTTAATTTTTCTGTCTTAGTTGGTCAATGCACGTTTCAAAGTCTCATTTTTGGCTGACCATATTTTTCCCCTAAAATAAAAAATGCCTAAGTCTTGGGGTTTTTCGGGCTTCGCCTCCCCACTCGCTTGGTTCGCTTTTTCCTTCATTTTTGATCTTTGGGGATAGGTTTCCTATGAATTTGGGATGTTTTGTGGTGCCCAAGTCAACTTCCAAGGTTTCATTAAGATTCAGGAAGTTGCGAAAATTTTCAAAACAACATTCCTGCAACAACATTCCTAGAATGACATTCCGGCCTCATGTTTTCGGAATGTCCAAGCGCTCCTCGAATTTGAAAATAGACTTCGACCCAAATGTTAAAATTGGATCTTATCCTTCATGTACCTTTCAAATTCCAAATTTGTAGCTGGGAGGTACCAGCTGGGTCACCATGCCATGTTCACCATTTTCAAAACAACATTCCTAGAATGACATTTCGGCCTCACGTTTCTAGAATGTCCAAGCGCTCCTCCTATTTGAAAACAGAATTTGACCCAGATGCTAAAATTGGATCTTATCCTCCATGGAGCATTCAAATTCCAAATTTGCAGTAGGGAGGTACCATTCGGGTCACCATGCCCTATTCACCATTTTCAAAACAACATTCCTAGAACGACATTCTGGAACGTTCAAGCGCTCCTCCAATTTGAAAACGGACTTTGAACCAAATGCTAAAATTGGATCTTATCCTCCATGGACCTTTCAAATTCCAAATATGTAGTCAGGAGGTACCATCCAGGTCACCATGCCCCGTTCGCCATTTTCAAAACAACATTCCTAAAATGACATTTTGGCCTCATGTTTCCGGAACGTCCAAGCAATCCTCTAATTTGAAAACAGACTTTGACCCATATGCTAAAATTGGATCTTATCCTCTATGGACATTTCAAATTAAAATTTTTCAACAAGGAGGTACCATCTAGGTCACCATGCCTTGTTCATCATTTTCAAAACAACATTCTGGCTTCTTTGTCCCGAAACGTTCAAATGCTCTCCAGTAAACTACTAATGGAAATTCACACTAAATATTATGATATATTGATGATGAATGAATGGATCTAGTAAGGATTTTGCAAGATTTTATTAACATTTTCCTTGATTTGTGTATGAAATCACTTACGACACTTCATGCATGCCGGTTTCAAGAAGCCTACCGTAGGTCCATCGGGAGACCCATTGAGAAAGTTGAACAAGGAAAAGCATGTGGCTCCTATCACCATTCATTTTACGCCCACCTTTCCTCATGGTGACCATCAATAGAGCTGACATTAGAAGAGGGCCTATGCAAAGTAAGTCAATGGAAAAGATGCATAGGGGAGTTGTCCTACCTTTTCATGAAATGATGATGATGTTTGGGGGTCGTCCACCCAAACTAGGGGAAACCAATCCATTGATGCCAATCATCGATAGAACCATTTGATCCAATGAAGAATGCTACAAGTCCATCAGAAAGAAGGCAACTTTTAGTCAATTTCAGCTACAGTAAAAGGGAAATCAGCTAGAAGACAAAACTGTTATAATGACTAGCCACTACAAGACAAAATAAGAAAAAGACAAAGATGTATTTTAAATTATTGAATATTGTGGGGTAGGTGAAGCCCTAATGTAATTGAATCTAAGCTACACAATGTAAATCAATCCTCTCCATTCATTTGGGCTTTTGAAAACTAGAAATAGGGGTCTCCCCCTCATTTTTAAGGGGTTGGAGAGTTGTTGTAAAAGAATTTGCAACAATAGAAGACAACATTGCAGGGTTTTATGTATGTTCTCTTTGATTTTGCTCATCTTTCATGCATGGTTCTACTTCCCCTATTATTTTTAGTTATATTTTATTGAATGGAAGTGGTTATGATGATTTTTTTTTTAGTATTTGATGAAATCCTAGCCCATTCTTTTGGCACTTGTTGATTACAAGCTATTGTGCAAAGTTAGCTTTGGCTTCCTTCCTTTATTGTTGAAACTTAAGTTCAATTGCATGTTCATGATGTGCATGTGCAATCTAAAAATATGCAGTCCTTAGAAGATTGCACTATTTTTGTGTAACTATAGGATCCTCTTGGCCAAGCAAAACCCAGTTTAGGGAGTTTGTCTACTGTAGCAGCCTCCATGATCACTATTCATTCATAGTTTCAGATTCAAGAACTTTCTCTCTTCCCTTCCCTTTTTTCCTTTTTTTTAATAAGTAACCTTAGGCAAGTTTCATTTCACATTATAAAGCTAAATCTGATGTTGAAATGGAGTTCTAGACTGTTGTTTGAACCTGCAACAAATGCTCAACAACTCTCCCATCTTAAGAACTCCATTTGCAGATCCAACTTCCCCACTTTGTAACTCATCCATAAGTCCGCCTTGTGATTCCAGAAAATCACATGGAACAATTGAGATATTCCAAGCACTATCAAGACCTAACATTAGAGACAAAAATATAGTCTCGATCTCTCAAGCGATATAGTAGATCAAATAGGAATGTTGTCCACCAGTCATCAAGAATTTCTCCCTCTTCAAGAGCATTTGATTATCATGGATGATAGGATTTACGATGAGTCCTTGGAGGGATATTGCGTAGTGGATTTTGGTCCCCTTGATGAGGTGCCATCAATTGATGACTTCTTTCCATTGGTATGCTCATGCCGAGGAAGAGCACATCTGATAGGATAGGGTTGGATGGAAACTTCATTATTGCATGCTCTAGATCTTTGTTTGCAAGATCTCCTAGGTGTCTCTTCCACCTTAAAATTTAGGTCCTACCTCATGTATAGGTACCCCTGGTTCTGTTGGCCAACCCCACTACCATCTCACTCACAATATACCAATTTTCCCTTGGTGCAATGCTTGTATTCCTCCCTTAGCCTTTAATCTTCCCTAAAGACTAATTCTCTCCAACAACTAAGTTTAACTTTGCAGGGGTGTAGAGATGTTTATAAAAGGCTTCTAACCATCTCCCTAGGGTTCTTTGAGGTTCCTGATACCTTTTCCCACCTCTCAAATATTTTTGAAAACTTAGGTCTCCACTATTCGTACAACTCCACAAACTAGAACTGACCAAGAACTTGGGTCTTTTTAGGTCTTTTCCCTATATTTTGTAGACTGTCAAAGGCTTCCTCTCATCAAACAGGTTGATGAGGCTTCCTCCTTCTTAGTAAGCCTTGGCAAGGCATTCACCTACCCTTTCCACACCATGCATTGCTAGGAAATAGCGACCCCTGCCAGTTAAGTGCCTTTCACTTCCTGTCTTTCCTAGTCGGGCACTGTCAAGCTCGCCTAGCAGAAGACTTTCTTCATGTTTCCATGACTCCTTACCACTCCTAACCCTAATCTATATATAGACATGGAGCATGGTCACAGCTCCCAAGGGCCCGTACACAAGGTACAGTGGGAATGTAACTAAGACTCCATCAACTACAGTCTGCCAGTCAAAATAGTAAACTAAAAGAACCAAATTAACTTCAAAAACAACGCCTGAAAACTAATCACACAAAATAACTACTGCCACACAAAGATTAGAACATAGATATACTATAAACTACAAAAAACTATAGAGCCATGATCGCTGCTGATCACACAAACTTAAAACAAACACAAAATTTTACTTATTCTTCTCTTTGTCCACACTTGCATTTATGAACCTTCTCTTTTACAAAAGCTTCCAACCTTTCCCACAGGTCCAAGCACACCATAAATAGGCTTTCCAATTTAGTTAAGCTCGAGCATAGCTACTCCATGCCTGCTTGTGGTTTCCATAGGTCTTATTTGCAAAATTTTAACTAAAACTATCACCTAGGAAGGTCTACAAGATCCTAAGTCATCCTTGTAGCCAAATTCCAAACTAGCAATTAGTTAACATGACCTTTATGAACATAACACAAGTTCTCAAATTCATCTAAGGCACAATTACAAGAATTAGAAGGAGTTTGTTTCAGGTGATCTAAAACTAGTTGTTGATTCTTGACCTTCTGGTTAACCCTCCTAGATGCATTTTGGGGTGCTCCTGCACCATTCTCCACCTCTGCATAGACTTTAAGGAATGTGAGGAGAGATTAGAGAGACATCTATGCCCTGCTTCTTGAATTGAGCTCCATCCACCCATGTAGCCTCAGATTCTAGCTTATCCTTCCACTTGATGAGATGCTCCATGTACACCTTATGCCTTGTAGACTTCTTAACCCTTGACTCCAAGATCCTTTCTTCTTGAAGCTTGTCTTGAATAGGTAAGGGTATGTTGCTTACATCTTTTAAGATATCCTTACTGGTCTGATCTATTTCATTGATTGATCCCTTGTACTTGATCAAATCAGCTACATTGAAGACTAGTGAAATTCCCAAATCTGTAGGTAACTCTACCTTGTATGCATTCTTCCCATACTTGGCTAATATCTTGCATGGTCCCACCCTTTTCATCTAAAATTTGGTTGATGTATCCTCCTACAACCTAGATTTGTTAAGGTGAACCATGACATAGTTTCCTACTACAAATTGCAAATCCTTTCTTGACATATCTACCTTGTCTTTCAACTTTTGTGTAGCCTCGGTGATTGTCCTCTTTACCTACTCCTGAATCTCTTTCATGGTTTGAGTGAAGTCTTCTGCATGTCCACTCCTATGTTCCATAGCTCCTAGATCCCTGAGCTCACATATACCTCTTGGGTGCATTCCATACACAATCTCAAAAGGACTCTTCCCTGTGGTCCGGTTCACACTGTCATTATAAGCATACTCAACCTATGAGGTAACCATATCCAAATTCTGTCCATATTATTTAATTAGACACCTTACTAGGTTACCTAGCACCCTATTAAACACCTCTATTTGACCATCGATCTGAGGATGGTAAGTTGATCCAAAAGAAATGTTGGTACCTAATCCGCTCCATAGAGTCTTCCAAAAGTGACTCATGAACTTAACATCCTTGTCTGAAACAATGCTTAAAGGCAATCCATGGATCCTTACAGTCTCCTTGAAGAAAAGGTGAGCTATGTAGCTAGCATCATGAGTGGTTTTGCAAGGAATAAAGTGACCCATTTTGCTGAATCTATCTACCACCACATACACACTATCAAAACCAGTCTTGGTCTTAGGGAGTCCTACCACAAAATTCATACTAACACACTCCCATGGTCTGTTAGGAATTGGTAGGGGTTGATATAAGCCAACATTACTAGCTCCTCCCTTAGCTTTCATACACACAATACATTGCTCCACATACCTCCTGACATCTCTTGAAAACTTAGGCCAATAGTAGAACCTTTGCACTAGTTCTAATGTCTTATTGTTACCAAAATTTCCACTAAGACTACCATTATGCTTTTCCTGTATGAGGTTTTCTCTCATTGACCCTTTTGGAACACACAACTGATTCCCTTTAAACAAAAATCCACTTTGTAAAGTATACTCTGAGTATTGGCTATGAAAATGATTCTCAAAGTTAGAACATACCTTGTAGGCCTCTGAGAAATCTTCATCCTCCCCATAGAGATCCCTGAAACTCTCTATTCCAATACTCTTGATTTGTATCTCTTGTAATTTCAGCAATCTTCTACTCAATGCATCTCCTACCTTGTTCAATTGTCCCTTCTTGTGCTTGATGGTTAAAGTAAAATCTTGGATGTACTCCATCCACTTCAAGTGTCTATTGCTCAACTTCTCTTGGGTGTTGATATAGCTAAGTCCCTGATTGTCAATAAAGACCACAAACTCCTTGGGTAGAAGCTAATGCCTCCACTTCCTAAGTGACTGAACCAAAGCATAAAGTTCTAGGTCATAGGTATAATACTTCTTCTTAGCTTCATTGATCTTTTCACTGAAAAAAGCTATGGGTGTGCTCTCTTGACTTATCACTCCTCCTACTGCAACTCCCCTAGCATCACACTCCATAGTAAACAACTTGTCAAAGCTTGGTAATAAGAGAATAGGTTGAGTTGCCACTTCTTGTTTTAGTTTCTCAAAACCTTTCTCAGCTTCTTGAGTCCACTTAAACTTAGTCTTCAAACCACCCTTGATTGTGTCTAGGACTGGTGCACATATGCCGCTAAAGTTTCTTATGAATTTCCTATAAAATTGAGCCAATCCATGGAAACTTCTTACCTCAGTTCCTATGGTTGGTGTAGGATAGTTTAGGATAGCTTCCACCTTGCTTGGATCCATTTTCAATGATCCTTGCGACACTGCAAAACCCAAATATACAAGCTCTTGTTTGAAAAACTCACACTTCTCTAGGTTGATGGCTAACTTCTCCTCTTGCAATCTTCTAAGAACCAACTCCACATGTTTTAGGTGCTCTTCTGCTATCTTGATAAAGATGAGTATATCATCAAGATACACCACCACAAATATCCCTGTAAAATCCTTGAGAACTTCATTCATGAGCCTCATGAATGTGCTAGGGGCATTAGAGAGGCCAAATGGCATAACTCTCCACTCATACAACCCATCTGTTGTCTTGAATGATATCTTCCACTCATCTCCATCCTTGATTCTGATCTGATGGTATCCACTCTTGAGATCTAACTTGGTGAAGTATTGAGCTCCTCCAAGACAATCCATCAAGTCTTCAATCCTAGGAATAGGGAACCTATACCTGATTGTGATTCTATTTATTGCTCTAGAGTCAGTGCATAATCTCCACTTTCCTCCTTTCTTGGTTGCTAAGACCACCGGTATTGCACATGGGCTGATGCTCTTCCTAATCAAGCCTTGATCCAACAACTCCTGCACTTGTCTAGCTACCTCTAGATTCTGATCTAGTGTGAGCTTATAAG
>CM021107.1:556255134-556404729 GCA_007115665.2 Sequoiadendron giganteum | reverse complement strand
CTTTTACAAAAGCTTCCAATATTTTCCACAGGTCAAAGCACACCATAAATAGGCTTTCCAATTTAGTTAAGCTCGAACCTAACTATTCCATGGCCGCTTGTGGCTTTCCATAGGCCTTATTTGCAAAATTTTAAGTAAAATTATCACCTAGGAGGGTCTACAAGATCCTAAGTCATCCTTGTAGCAAAATTCCAAACTAGCAATTGGTCAACATGACCTTTATGAACATAAAACAAGTTCTCAAATGAGTCTAAGGCACAATTACAAGAATTAGAAGGAGTTTGTTTCAGGTGATCTAAAACTAGTTGTTGATTCTTGACCTTCTGGTTAACCCTCCTAGATGCACTTTGGGGTGCTCCTGCACCAACATCCCAGAAGATGGTAGCGATGAAGACATACTCCTTGAACCTCTGAATGGTGATGCACTAGAGTTTCCAGATTGGGAGAGGGCTTCTTTCTCCATCTACGATGATAGTGAACAAGGGGAAACAAGTGAATGTCATGATGAGATGCATGGACAACAAAGAGAATAAGATAAAGGCAGGGGTGTTGAGATAGCTGCCAACAGAGGCGAAGCACTCGGTCAACTACAAGATGTAACTTGGGGTCCTTCCACCATGATCATTGTTGATGCTCCTTCATATTCAGATGGCTGCAATAGGATATATTTTTACATGTCATCATCTCATGACATTGAGCATCATGAAGATAAGTTTGAAACTTGGGATAGGAAGTGGGACAACGTGTTTCCTTTTGAGGACAACAATCAAGTGGACACTTGGTTTACAGAAGATCAACGGGATGAAGTCTACCTTCTTGAAGAACAACTGATAGGGATTGTTGATCCCACACAAGACATGGAAGAAGTGTTTGCTGCCCCGTTCTCCCTACCTTATGTAGACTTGATTCCTAAAATGTTGCACCCTCCACCATGCTCGCCCGAGGTTGCTGATGCAAAGACTGACAATGCGGTGCTCTCTCTCAATTGTCAAATGCTGCCACCTTCATGTGATGAAATCCATGTTCTATCCTTCTTTGCTCCTGTTAATTTTCATAGCTGCACTTATCATTTTGATTATGCGAATAAGGAAAAATGGACATGTTTATGGATTAATCATGGGTTTAATGAGCCTCCTCAATTACTGATTTTCCCTAGGCAGGTGACTAAATTTGAATGCTGCAATATTGAATTTATTTTCTCTGAACATTAGGATAAATTTGCATGGTTGAGAACTATAACGATTTCCCGTTTTCTTGTACATGCATTGCGAAATCCAATCGGTTTGACTATTCGTTGGCCTTCCCTGAACGTAGTTCTTTGTAAATATCTTTGTACATAGCTCATTTTGAGTAGTGTGGGTTTCCTATAAATACTTTGCTTTCCTACTTTCCTTAGGTTAGTTTGTTTGTTGTAGGTTGCTTGCTTTAGAATAGTTTCTTCGCTATTTTCTCTTGTGGTTACTCTTTGGTTAGTTTTGATGTTTGCTTTTCGTTTGTGTTTGTTTTCTTTTGTTTTCTCTCACTTTGTTGTTGCTTTGCTTGGGGCCCCTCTACTTTTGGCTGGGCACATCTATGCACAAAACAACCTTTCTTATTTCTTAGGGCTATTCTATGTATTTCCTTATCAAACTCTAAACAAGTATTTAGAATGGATGGTGAGGATCTTTTGTTAGTACCAAGCGATCTAGATGTTTGATTCAAAGTGGATAAGTTGTTGGTTGGTCTAATTCTAAATTATTCTAGAATCTTATATCTCTCACAAATTTTAAGAATCTGACGGTCACTGTAGGTCCCTTTTGAAGTCTAGTTGAGTGAAAAATCTAAAATTCTGCTCCAGTGCCACTATTATTCTCAGCCTTGAGCGCGAGCTTCATTGATTGCGGGTTGAAATAAAAGAACTGAAAAGAGAAAAGAAAAAAAAGAAAGCAAAATATTGAAAATCAAAAGAAGAGAAATTCAACTTTTTAGGGGTATACGAGCAACTCTACCGGGGCTATGGATGCCTGACCGACAGTAGAGCAATGTTTGAGAGAATCACAATGACAACCTCATCAGGGCTATGGATGCCTGATTGGTAGCAAGGCAATGCCCTAGATGCTTTTGGAGTTAGAATAAATTACGTAGCTTAATTTGATGGAGCTTGGGTTCTTGCAACAACTGAAGGATGGGAATTAATGCAACTGGACACACTTGGATTTTCAGCATACTAAAGGTTCGGTTGGCTAGTGGTGTTGATCCTTTGTTTACCCTAGCGTGAAGATTGGAACTAGAGATTCTAGGTTCATGATTCCATTTTTTCATCAAAATGCTCTGTAGCATTTCCCCAGTGAGTCACCATTTGTTGTGCATGTTTTGCACACATGCCTTGCCATAGGCAGGGACCCCCCTTTTTTCACTCCCAACGGGCTGTTTTGTTGCTGCCTCATTTTTTGTGCCCATCATTTTGTTGTCCTAGTTGATAAATGCACCCTTCAAAGTCTCATTTTTGGCTGACCATATTTTGCCCCTAAAATAAAAAATGACTGTCATGGGGTTTTTCGGGCTTCGCCTCCCTGCTCATTTGGTTTGCTTTTAACTTCATTATTGATCTTTGGGGATAGGTTTCATATGAATTTGGGATGTTTTGTGGTGCCCAAGTGAACTTCCAAGGTTTCATTAAGTTTCAAGAAGTTGCAAAAATTTTCAAAACAACATTCCTGCAACAAGAATCCTGCAACAACATTCCCAGAATGGCATTCCGACCTCACGTTTCTAGAATGTCCAAGAACTCCTCCACTTTGAAAATGGACTTTGACCCAGATTCTAAAATTGGACCTTATCCTCCATGGACCTTTCAAATTCAAAATTTGTAGCTAGGAGGTACCATCCGGGTCACCATGCCTTGTTCACCGTTTTTAAAACACCATTCCTAGAACGACATTCCAGCCTCACGTTTTCGGAACGTCCAATCACTCCTCCAATTTGAAAGGGACTTTGACCCAGATGCTAAAATTGGATCTTATCCTCCATGGACATTTCAAATTTCAAATTTGCAGCCAGGAGGTACCATCCGGGTCGCCATGCGCTGTTCGCCGTTTTCAAAACAACATTCTTAGAACGACATTCCAGAACATCCAAGTTCTCCTCCAATTTGAAATGGACTTCAACACAGATAATAAAATAGGATCTTATCCTCCATGGACCTTTAAAATTCCAAATTTTCAACCAGGAGGTACCATCTGGTTTGCCATGCCTTGTTCGCCGTTTTCAAAACAATATTCCTAAAACGACATTCTGGCCTCACGTTTTTGGAACGTCCAATCGCTCCTCCAATTTGAAAACGGACTTCAACCCATATGCTAAAATTGGATTTTATCTTCCATGGAGCTTTCAAATTCAAAATTTTACACTGGGAGATACCATCCGGGTCATCATGCCCTATTCGCCATTTTCAAAACAACATTCCTAGAACGACATTCCGGCCTCACATTTCTGGAATATCCAAGCGCTCCTCCAATTTGAAAATGGACTTCGAACCAGATGCTAAAATTGGATCTTATCCTTCATGGACCTTTCAAATTCCAAATTTTCAATTGGGAGGTACCATCCGGGTTGCCATGCCCTATTTGTCATTTTCAAAACAACATTCCTAGAATGACATTTCAGCCTCACATTTTCAGAACATCAAAATGCTCCTCCAATTTGAGAACTTACTTTGACCCAGATGTTAAAATTGGATCTTATCCTCCATGGACCTTTCAAATTCCAATTTTCAGCCAGGAGATACCATCTGCATCGCCATTCCCTCTTTGTCGTTTTCAAAATAACATTCCTAAAATGACATTTCGGCCTCACATTTCTGGAACGTCCAAGCACTCCTCCAATTTGAAAACGGACTTCAACCCAGATGCTAAAATTGGATCTTATCCTCCATGGACCTCTCAAATTCTAAATTTCCAGCCGAGAGGTACCATCCGGGTCACCATGCCCTGTTCGCCGTTTTCAAAACAACATTCCTAAAACAAGATTCTGCCCTCTCAGTCTCAGAACATTCAAACGCTCTCTAGTAAAATAATAATGGCAATTCAATCTAAATATTATGATATTTTTATGATGCATGAATGGATCTAGTAAGGAGTTTGCAAGATTTGATTAACATTTTCCTTGATTTGTGTATGAAATCACTTACGACACTTCATGCATGCAGGTTTCAAGAAGCCTAGTGTGGGTCTGTCGAGAGACCCATTGAGAAAGTTGAAAAAGGAAAAGCACATGGCTCCTATCACCATTAATTTTATGCCCACCTCTCCTCGTGGTGCCCATCAATAGAGCTGACATCAAAAGAGGGCCTGTGCCAAGGAAGTCAATGGGAAAGATGTATAGGGGAGTTGTCCTACCTTTTCACCAGATGATGATGATCTTTGGGGGTTGTCCACCCAAACCAGGGGCAACCAATCCATTGATGCCAATGAATAATGTTGTAAGTCCATCGAAAAGAAGGCATCTTTCAGTCAATTTCAACTACAGTAAAAGGGAAATTAGCTAGAAGACAAAACTTCTACAATGACTAGCCACTACAAGACAAAATAGGAAAAAGACAAAGATATATTTTAAATTTTTGAATATTGTGGGGTAGGTGAAGCCCTAATGTAATTGAATATGAGCCACACAATGTAAATCAATCCTAGCCATTCATTTGGGCTTTGGAAAACTAGAAATAGGGGTCTCCCCCTCATTTGTAAGGGGTTGGAGAGCTATTGTAAAAGCATTTGCAGCAATAAAAGACAACATTGTATGGTTTTATGGATGTTCTCTTTGATTTTGCTCATCTTGCATGCATGGTTCTACTTCTCCTTTTAGTTTTAGTTGTAGTTTATTGAATGGAAGTGGTTATGGTGATTGTTGTTTTCGTATTTCATGAATTCCCAACCCATATTTTTGGCACTTGTTGATGACAAGCTGCTATGAAAAGTTAGCTTGGGCTTCCTTCCTTTATTGTTGAAACTTAAGTTCAATTGCATGTTTATGATGTGCATGTGCAATCTGAAAATATGCAGTCCCTAGAAGATTGCACTAGTTTTGTGTAATTGTAGGATCCTCTTGGCTAGGAAAAACCCAGTTTAGGGAGTTTTTCTACTGTAGCAACCCCCATGATCATTGTTCATTAATAGTTTCAGATCTAGGAACTTTCTCTCTTCCCTTCCCTTTTTTCCTTTTTTTTTTAATAAGTAACCTTAGGCAAGGTTCATTGCACATTATAAAGCTAAATCTGATGTTGAAATGGAGTTCTAGACTACTTTTTGAACTTGCAACAAATTCTCAGCAACTCTCCCATCTTAAGAACTCCATTTGCAAATCCAACTTCCCCACTTTGTAACTCATCCATATGTCCGCCTTGTGATTCCAAAAAATCACATGAAACAACTGAGATATTCTAAGCACTGTCAAGACCTGACATTAGAGACCTTGGGATAGTATTATGCAATTTGATTGTGGAAGATTGTCTTTCAAGAGAGGTGATGCACCTAAACATTACCTGTGTTGAGAAGTGCATAATAAACACATCAATAGGTATAACTTACCACCTATGGAATAAATCCAAGAAATTATCTAACTTTTCCAAGGAACCTGATTGTAGGACAAAGACAACTGACAAGGTGAATTTCTCAAACTAGAATATTGAGCTGGAAATATTCACTAATAGGATAAGGGTATGTGCAGGATCATGATGGTCCATGTGGCTGAATTTTTTTTTTAATCCAAAGTTGATGAAATGAAAAGGGTTTTTAAAGGAGATTCTCAACTTTCCACCAATATAAACTATTCTTTATTTTGAATTTAATAAATTATTATTATTAATTTTCTATTTGAATTATGAGTAAATTCTTGATTGATAGGTTGATTGAAAAAAATCTATAGCTTTCAAATGGTATCAAATTTTTTGAATCCAAAACATGCGTCACATTTTATGCTTTGCATACTATAGGATTAAAAAAAATGGAATTTCATGAAGTTTTGACCAAGTTAAGGTGGTTAGACGTATAAGTTTTTTTATTTTTTAAAAGTTGTAATAAAAAATTCATAATTAATTATTTAGTTGGAAACAAATAATAAAAAAATATGCATCACATCGGGACATGAGTCCTTTACTTATATCTAAAATATTATAAAAAACTATTATCATTTTATTGTGGTTAGGATGGTTAGATAGACACCTACTTATTTTTTCCCTGAAATTTAAGTACTATTGCATTGAAATTTTAAATTTTCACCAAATAGTTTTTTTTTTCTAAATAAACCTAGTAGTTTAGAAACTACATTCAATTTGCTACAAATTAAATTCTTACATATTTTTGAAATAATATCAATAACTTATTGAAATTATTAGGTAAAATTTTTCTAACTCTGATTTTTCTAAATTTTATTGCCACTTAAGGGCCTGTTTTTTCCATGATGATCCTGCACATACCCATAATAATGAATAGGTTCAATGATAAGGACAAATCGGAGCATAAATGTATCCAATGACGCAAAAATTTGTTCTATTCTACGATATGCAACTTCCTATGAAGTATCTACATGTGTGCAACTTAGGATGACTAGTGCTAAGATGTAAATGACACCTAATAATGCAAGGACTTTGAGGAATTTTTCCAATTTTTGTCCAAGGTTAATCGTGAGAAACAAAAGTGAAAAAGATAGTTTTGCTTTCGGATTGAGTTTGCAATTTTTTTTTGACAGTCAATTATGGTTCATGTTTCAGATGTGTTGATCAATTTGACAGATGTAGTTAATTGACCCAACTAGGTCACGAGTGTTGATAGACAATTGTGACCTTTTCTAACAGATGTGGTTTACTCTATGATAGTTGTGACTCTCAAATCAGATGCGACTCTCTAAACTGATGCGACTCAAAATTGATCTACAACTCGGAATATGAACTCTATGAAACTAAAACTTGTTATGAGACACATGTAATTTTTTGTTTAATAGTTGTGACTCACAAAGACACATATAGCTCAAAATACGACAGTTGCAATTTTGTTGATAGTTGTGGTTCTCTGATGACAATATTATGACTAACTTAGTTTAGTGATCAAGCTTTTGATGAATAAAGAAAAAATAAATCATAGAATACAAAGTGTTTCAGTTTGATGTGTGTTAATCTATTAAAACCGTAAGACAATTACAACCTAGGCTATGTTGGATAGTATTTACTGAGTTCTTACTTGGATTTCTCCAACTATGCATATTCAAGGTGGATGACTAGTAGTTTGACCCCACTAGCTCCCCTCCACAACACTCACTTATATGGGGCAGCCAAGCTACTATACCCATGAAACTCCCATGGAATACATCTCATCTCAACACATGAACCGTAAGAATGTAAGATGACTTCATAGGTCCAACCTGCTGGACCAACAAATAGATTGGGATTTTGGAAAAACTAAAACAATGTTTTTAGTAAGGGCATTCCATTCATGGGGCACCATAATGTATGGTGAGAGACCATTTCTGCCCTTCTTGTCAGAACTGAGCATGATTTCTAGGGTTTCTCCCAAAAATTCACTTTTATATACTGGTTGGAAGTCACTGGTGAAAAGCATGTTACCGATCTAAGTCATCTTAGGGTGATTAATTTTTCCCTCCAAGACAATCCCAAGTTCTAGAGTTCATAACTATTTCTCTTACACCCAGGATTACATGAATGCACAAGGGGAGAGGATACTTCAATATACCGAATCATAAAGGGTTTACAAAAATGTGCTTTCGCATCAGACAAAACAAACACTGGTTAATTTTAAGCCCAAATTGATAATTTTTTAACTACCAAACACAAATGCTTACTTAAAAAATAAAAAATAAAAACAAAAACATTCAAAGTCTTCAACAAATAGGTCCTGCATGCAACTAATTTGTAGTTCATTGACTATCTTTGTCTTTCATCCTACAAAAAAGAAAAGGTTTTGGCTTTTGAAAGTCTTCTATGCTTCGTCCTACAAAAATAATTTTATCCTCCTAAACACAACTGCAAACAAAAGATTAGCAAAAACAAAAAAAAAATGAAAAAATGATCAAAAAAATGAAAATACGAAAGTTTAAAAAATGAAAAATTATACTAGGCAGATGAGTCATTTCAACTCATAGATGTATCATGATGTTGACAGTCATATGTGTTGCAGAAGGTCTTAGAAGTGGCTCATGTTGTCAAATGTGTCGCGGTATTTGTCAGATGTAGTTTGCGAACTCAGATGCATCGTTTCTTTAGTCAGATACAGTTTTCCGTACAATACCTACAAAACAAAAAATGGAAAAATGGAAAATGGAGTTGCGAAGTTTGAAGTGTGCTTCACATCAGGTTCACCAAATGTAACATAGATAAAATGGATGCTACATATTAAGATGGTTAAATATAATCTAACATGCATAAATCTAAATCAAACAACTAAGAATGAATCAAACGAACTAAAACTGTAAATAAACAATAATGAAACAATCTCACTGAATATCAGTCCACCTCTTCGAATTATCTTGATTGTCCATCTCCATTTTTCCGTATCGATATTCTTGCCCTTAGTTTTTTTGCATGTATGCAAGCATTTCCAGGATGTATGTCTAAGAAAATTAACGAAGATTATAAGTTCTTCTAAAAAGTATTGATTTCGAGAGGAGGAATAATGACAAAGATCAACTAATTTATAGAAAGTTGGGTTTTCGAATGATCGACTCAGATTCAAAAGAAAGATCAGCGATCGAGATTGATGAATGCCATGCGATGTGATTTTTGTGTCAGTTAGAACATGAGTTGGGAAATTTTGTAGGATAAAGATTAAATTAGAACAATAATTTAATTTGGTGTTAATATTGTTCAAAAATAGACTGAATAGGAGTTCAAGATTAAATAAATGATTTAATCTTCAATTGAAAGTCTTCGAAAACAAAAGAATTAGACTTTGAATGAAAAGGAAAAAGTTAGAACTCGAAGAATAATTTGTTCGAATACACACATGAATTAATTAATTAAATAAATATATTTAATTAATAAATATGTTCATTCATATGAGTTGGAACTAGTTAACTGACTGGTTGTGACAAAGAGTCTCTTCACAAAGATGATCAAATATTGAATTCAGAGATAACTGGCAGATTTAAATAGATCTTGAGTCAGATGGTGAGTGAATAATTAGATAACTAGGTGACAGAAGAATGTAATAGAAACAATTAATTATGAATTAAATGTTAATTTAATTCAACATTCAAAATTGAAAGATTTAATTAAATAAATAATAATTTATTTAATTGACTATTGAAAATATCAATTGAATAATTAAATAATTCAAAAATATGATAAAGGGGTAAATTAAATAATAAATTATTTAATTCAGAAAGGGAATTAAGTAATTAGCGACATAATTAAATAAAAAAGATTCATTTAATTAATCAAAGTTGAATAAAGGTCATAATGGATTATTTAAATAATTAAAAGATTATTTAATTAATAGAGGAAAGATGTGTTTAGTAAATAATTAAATAATTAACATTATTTAATCATGACCATGGACATTAGAAAATTATGTCGAAAGCGGTACTCGTAGGCCTAGACCAATTCTCAATGTCTACAAAATTAACAAAAACATGAAAGAAACAATGCACAATGCCGCACAACACTAGATGTATGTGAAAAAACCCAAAGGTGAAAAATCATAGTGAGAAAAGATGCTAGGAGCTACTATCCTAATCCAGCCTCACAAATGAATCATAGTTAAAACTTTGTTTTAGGGCTACAACCCAAAGAAGCAACTAGTACCTAGACTAAGAACAAACTCACACAAGATTACAACATGACATTCCTTCTACTATCTAGATCTGACAATGAAGCTCAATCCTTTTGATGATTTCTATTCTACGATTTCCCTTCTCTTTTCATGATTACAATTCTACTTTGAAAACTCTTATACAATGTCTTCTATGTATCTTATTGGCTCACTTCTTTCAGAATTCAAGAAGCTTTGTGTTTGGATAACTACCTCCAAAAAATAGTTAGGAACACTATTCACTTCGCTTTGGTCACAAAAAATTATTTAAGATGAATCTATACATGATCTATCACTTCTTCTCTTTCTCTTTCTCTCACGGTTTCTTACATAAACATCATAATGCATTACACATCCTCGACTCAACCACTGATTGACACAAAACCTAGATCAAAAAGGATTATAATTTATACATGACATTAAATTGTTTATATTACATATGTCAGCCTACAACAAAGAATATTACAATTGCAAGTTTTCCAAAGATCAAACAACATGAAACACGTAGAGATCACACAAAATTAGACTACATGCAACACTAGGAAGAGGAACACACCTTGCAGATTCCAACATATGCTTAACCTAGTCCTAAATGTTCCTGACAACATCTACCTTCAAAGAATAAAATCTGCATGCTTCCCACATTCAAATTTCATTGGACTTAAGCATGAAAACATTAAACTTGTAGAATGCTAGCCTTTACAACTTGCTAGTACAAATGAATTATTAAAAATCACTTGTGCTTCTCCAAGATAACCTAGCATGATACATTTAACATCTCAAAAAACTTCTCGAATTCCACCCAAACTCCAACATGTGGCACATACCTTCAACATATATTTGTCAACCAAGTAAAATCATAACCCAACAACACCTTCATTCTAGACTACAACTTATTCCAAAGAATATAAAAAAAATCATGCAATGAAATAGGAAACATCACAAGATCTTCAAGAAAATTATCATACAACTCTTTCACAAATTCATGCACCAACAAGTTGGTGCAAACCAAAAAACATTGAAACTAGCCACTAGAGAACACATTCCTATACTCTGTCACTTATAATATTCTTTGTGAGAGTACTAATGCCATGAAACTTTAGATATAGCACCTTCACAACACACTGAAATTAACTTCTAAAGAGAATTGCCATATTTGAAAACATAGAGAAATACAAAGCTAAAATTTGCACCTCTATGAGTTTCCTCATAGAAACAAAACTATCTTCAAACTTTCACTTACAAAACACCTTTCCTATAATCCAAAAACATGAAACTTGGATGAAACATACCCTGACAACATATAAATATAACTTCCAAACCATTGGAGCACAACATCACTAACAAATAAATGTAGAGAATCTCTCAAAGACATTGGAATCCAATCAACCAGACAACAACACTAACAACCAAAATTCAAACACCTCAAACATACTTCTTACATCAATGAAAACCAATACTTTTGACATCAATGACAACCAAACTATAAAAATCCCCCCTTTTCCCTTGATGGAAAAAACAATCTAACATGCACTCTTCTCGCTCTTTGACATCAAGGACAAAGTGCAACATTTTCTCTCCCTTTCAAGAACACTTTATCCTCTTCAACCTTCTCACCCTTTGATGCACATTATCTCCTTCTTGAGCTATCTTATAGGCTCCCCTTTTCAGCAACAACCATTACTAGCTCCCCTAAAGAAGTAGCCACCATCAGTTTAGGAATAGGGATATGGCATGAATTAAGTTCCCCCTAGACAGACCATCTATGAATCTAGAAATAATGCAAAATTACCCCTAGCTTCAGCTAGAGGTACTCAAAGGTATAATTTCAAAGATCCTTTTTGAAATTGTCTACAATGTGATCTTTTATAGAACATACTCCAACTTCACTTCTTTATCTGCAACCTTCTCTCTCAAAAAGGGATACCTAATTGATATGTTCTTTGTTATGGAATGCATCACTATATTCTTGGAAATATTGATAGAACTTGTGTTATCATACAAAATTGGAATAGGATCATCATATTGTATCTTGATATCCTTCAATTTTTTCTTCATCCACAACACTTGTGTATAGTAGGATGCTGCAACAATATAATCTACCTTTGTAGTTGACAAGGATATTGAATATTTTTTCTTACTATGCCATGAAACTAATCCACTTCTTAAAAAGAATGAAAAACCACTTGTACTTATTTTATCATCCACACAAATATCTCATTCACAATCAGTGTAAGCACTCAAATCAAAGTGATTACCTCTTGGATACCATAAGCCATAATCTAGAGTACTCTTCAAGTATCTGAAAAATTCTCTCGACTTCCTTCATATGAGTTTCTTTAGGATTAGCTTGAAATATTGAAACTAAACATACCACATGCATGATATTAGGCCTTGAAGAAGTTACATACAATAGGCTTCCAATCATAGATCTATAGAACTTCTGATTATCCAAGGGAGACTTATCATCTTTACTCAAATAGAACCCATTAATCATGGGAGTACTAATTGGTTTATAATATTCCATACCAAACTTCTTTAACATATTCTTAACATACTTTCCTTGAGAGATAAATATACCATCATTCAGCTGAGAAATTTGAAGACCAAGAAAGAAATATAACTCACCAATCATAGACATCTCAAATTCCTTCTACATCTCTTCAACAAAATTATTGCACATCTTAACATTTCCACCAATGATAATGTCAACAACATACATAAAAACTATAAAAATTCTTTCATCTTCAATCTTGAAGTAACTATTACTATCTACACTACCTTTTTTGAATCCTTTCTGAATTAATTACATATCCAACCTTGCATGCCAAGCTTTGAAAGCTTGTTTCAGACCATACATTTCCTTTTTGGGTATGTACACCATGTTAGGTTCTTCTGATAACCAAAATCAATAAGGTTGATCTATGTAGAATTTTTCTTCCAAATATACATTTAAGAAAGCTGATTTGACATCTATATGATAAAATTTGAAGTCCTTGTAGTTAGAAAAAGCAAGAAACATTTTGATATACTCCATTCTTGCTACCGAAGTAAAAGTCTCCTCAAAATCAATACCTTTTGTTGAACACACTATAGTGACGAGGGCCCAGTTAATTTGTTGAACAACTGAAATGCTGAGAGGGGTGTGAATCATTATTCTATATAACCAATTAAACCCAAACCATTCAATTAACAAAGTATATCTAACTTTAGTAATGAATAAAAACATGAAAGAGATCACAAGACCACATAACACATGAACACTAGGATTTTTACGTGGAAACCCCAAAAAGGGAAAAACCACAATGAGGATTAGCTCACAATATATTATAACCAGCTATTAGATATTATAGGGGATACCTTCTAGGAATCAATGTCCTTATAAGGTTCACAACTAGAAAAGGATACAAAACCAAAGTGGCTACACAACAAAAGTGTGAACTTTTATAGGAGTGAATTTTCAAACCCTTGCAAATTCCCCTTTTACATCCTTCACCTTAGAAAAAACAAATCCAACCATGTAATTCCAAATCACCCATCCAAAATCCATCCACTTGGCACTTATTTTTTGTGTTAGTGGGGCAATTTCTCTCTAGGATGCACATGTGGAACATAGATGTCTGTGCAGTGTGATGTCATCCTGACAATATTTCTACCTCTAGAATCTGCAGAGGTGTTACGTTCACCATTGGGGCGAAAGTGTAATATATCTATGCCTTCCTATCAGCCTTTGAATGAATCTTTCCCTCTCAAACTCATCTTCAAATGCCTATCATTCATTCTCATCCCAATTTTTTCAAATTCTTTACATTTTCTAGAAAAGCTTCTTGGAAATTCTCACACTCTTGAGCTACTTGTTGCACTATTGGCTTCAATACTCCAACATCACAACATTCTTCACACCTACCATAGAATTTTCAACTTGGTGTCTTGTGAGACTCCCTTTAGTGTCACTACAACCACATCAACTTTTCCACACTTGTAGACTTGCATTCCTCTCTCATTGGACTTGAGTGCCTTTGGTTGAGGGTGGTATCATTTTGTTTACTCTTACATTGTTGGGTTTGAGTAGCATAGTTTTTCTTGTAGAATTCAGTATTTTCCTTTCTAGAATAATTTATTTTATCACAATTCTACTCTCCTATCTATTTGGCTATCTGTGGAGGTGGAAACACCAAAATGGGGGTTTGATTGTAGCATGTCCCGAAATAGCCCCAAATTTTTTCCCTTCTCTATTATGTGTAGGTACTTGTTCATGTGGAGCTGGCTAGTGAGCTAGACTTCTCATGAGTTAAATATTCACCATCATTCTTCTTATTATTTTCATATCATCTTTCTTATTATTTCAGTTATTTTATCATTTATCATTTCAGTTATCACTTTAAACCTCAACTAATAAGCTGTCAGTAGGTTTCTTGTACTTTTGACTATTCTCTTCCATTGTTTATTTATATGGATGCCAATGCATCTATGAGACACCAACATTTCATGCTATCATCCCTATTCTACACTAATTTCCTGTGGTAGAGAGGCATTTGAGGTATAGTGTAGGTTTCAAGAACCTGCTCATTTAGCCCCATTACAACTCTCAGGTTAGTAGCATTATACTAGAACTAAGAGTGCTCTTCATTCTCTATACCTATAATCAAACACTTTTCAAACTCGAGATAGATTAGGGACACCTTCTACTCTTGGCTCTTTGTGACCTAGAGCCTTGCTATGGTTGGTCCCTCTCCTCTACATTTTGGTGAACCTAATGTGATCCATTTTGGTTCCATTTGGTAGTGCTAAAAGACACTTTCCTCACATCCTAAGAGTGTTGTTGGTGTGAATTTTGTGAGGTTCCTAGCCTTGTAACCCAACCTATGACCCCTAGTGACATGGTTGAAAGGTTCCCTAATAATTACATAATGAAACCTTGAGTGGGTCACTGTCTAATTGCAAAACCCTTGGGGGATCCTATGAAAGGTTTGTCTAGTGTACGTAGAGATGGATTCCTTTTCACATCTACCCATCCCTTCTATGCAACCTGTGAGTGGATCTCCTACCATAGCATTCACCTCACAGGATTTTCCAATGAACTCTAATAGAGAACCATCTCCATTATACATCCCTGCACACATCAATGGGATACCGTAACTGGTGTTCTCATTTACCCTACATGTTGGGTGAATGTCATTATAGAGGAGATCATGTTGATCAAATTTTTGCATAAGGATGGATATGATGAATCTAGAAGCACTATATGTACACACAATGTGATCTCCTTTCTTCCCATCAGTTGTATCACATTTTCGGTCCTAGTTGGGCCTCTCATCATAAATGCACTCTTTGATATTATCTTGGGGTCCAAAATATTCAAGGTAAAACTAGGCATCCCTTCGTTGGTTGCCATGAATATGGTTCCTTCAATAGTCCATAACTGCCTAAATTTTTCCCATGAGGTTCTAGTACATGTAGTCCATGACACCAATTATAGTATGGCGATTGCACATGAGGGATACTCACTAGATCACTTCTGGCCTACCGTTGTTGGTCTACTCCCTCATAGGATGGATCTCTTGTACCAAACTTATATGAAGTACAAGAGTGGGGGAATAACACAAAAGGTGAGATACCCTCCTCCTTATGCCATTTTGCATAGAGTTCACATGAACAAAAAATGTGAGGCTACCTTGGCTCGAAAAAGGGAAGAGGAGAAGTTTTCTCAGGGCTCCTCTTCTTCTTCCATTATCCCACCTATCTCTTCCTCTTTCCCTTCTATAGTACCATCAAATTCTACTCCTATGATTTTGTTGGAGAGTTCGATGGTGTCTCTTGGTAAAATTCCAATCATCGAGTGTTTGAAATTCATGTCTTAACCACAATACCTCAACCTATTTTGTATGGTAAGGAGAAGGGTCCTCATGGAGCATCCTCTATGTATTTTCCTTCATAGCCTCCTACTCCTCTTGCCTCTAAGAAAGTGAATGGGAAGAGGCCCACCACTGAGACACTAGAGTCTACTTCCCCCTACTTTTATTCCATCATCCTCTCCATCTCTCCCACCTATTCCCATCTAGGAGTCCCCCCTCCACTAGAAATGGTTGTGATGGACACTTCAATTGCTGAATAAGAGTCTTCAATTCCTTCTCAACATGTGGCCTTTAGCTCCCAAAGTTATAGAAACTACCTTACACATGAGCGTAAGCGGTAGAGGAAGGCTCTGGCTTTTGAGTAGGAAGCGTTGCAAAAGAAGAGGAGGTATCAATTCCTACTTCAACATCTTCTAATATGTCCTCCTCTTCTATCCTCCCTAATTCAATTCCCTCAACATTATTATTGCTTCTAACTCCCCCTTGTTGTGCATATAGCACACATGCCCCGTTTGGAATGAGAACCCTCTGTCTTTTGCCCTATTGGGTCATTTTGTTGCCACCTCATTTTGCATGCCCCCCATTTTGGTGTCTGTAGTGGTCAATGTTTCTCTCAAGTCTCACCTTAGGTTGACCATGTATTGTCCCTTAAAATTTGCTAAGTCTTGAGGCTTCCTTAACATAAACCTTTTTTTGGTGTCCGTGGAGCCTCCTGGGCCCGGACCCTCAGGATTCCCCTCTCGATTTTTCTTGTTTGTTTTGGCCTTCTTTTTGGACGGTTTTTGGTCTAGACCTCCCTGGCTCTCAGACCCTAGCTTCATGATTTTTGTTTGATGACTTGCATGAAATTGGCATTCTATTGTGCCATTCAAGCTGGACCCTCTGGGTTTCTCTGCCTGGGTTTCCTTCTGGTCATTGTTGTTTTGGACAGTTGTTGACCAATGTCCTTCCACCCTCTGAACCCCGGTGCCTACTTGGCCATTGGATTCTCACTAAGCAAGTTTTTGAACAACATTTTATTCATGTCACTCTGGACCTTGGGCTTTGGACTTCCTGTCATCATCCTTAATGTGAATCCATCAACCTCACTAGCCACTGTACTTGTATTTATAAGGGACAATAATTGCAATTAGGAGTATAAATATTGGGTTTGACATGTCATTTTCACATGTCAAGAATTCCAGAGAAGTGCAGTATCATCGCCCCTTTTGAGCCCGAGCCATCCCTTTACCGTTCTTTGAGGACCCAATAGTGTCATTCATCGGGTCTGGGAGGTATGTTTTCCATCTGATAGCCTACTTCATCTTTTCATGATTTAATGCTTAAACAATTGACAAGAGGGGACACATTTGTGTGAATTTGGTAGAGGGAACAACTTGCCACAAAACCCATGTGTTAAAATTTCTAAAATGTCCCTCCTGAACTTAGAAAATCAAAATCGAAACCTAGTCTTCCCGTCGATGTTCTTCAAACTAAGCGACCATGCCTTCCGAGCCCAAGACCTTTAACCGCTATTTTCATTCAAAATTTAGACTAAACACAAGCTTGCCTCAAAATAGTGAAATGTCCTACGGGTTCTAGTATCCGAAAATCTGCCTTCGGATTGCTACTTCACCTTCGCTGTTTCAAAGGACAGTCTTGCCTCACCCATCCGGGTCTCAGCCACCATCTTATCATCTGATGCGAAAAAATTCATCAAAATATTCCACCTCAAGGTGAACCTCAGGTCCTGACCTGTGGACTTTCACTCATGGGCCACTGCTACCATGCTACCGTTTCAAACGCTCGTCGAGTGATAGCCTTCCACTTCTCAGATCCCGAGTGCTTCCCTATCAAAAAAAATTTAGCAAAAATCTTTAAGTCCTTGCCTCTGTCGGACCTCGCCCACAAGTCTTCCACCATCGAACCTCCATCCTATCTTGGCCATCCCGAATAGCAAATGCAAACCATCCTTCTAGCCCCTCGACCCCAACATCCCATTATCCACTAGGTTTTAACAACAATTGACGCGGCGCAAAATCCTTCTCCCGATCCGGACCGTCGGGTTGCGGGTCTCAGACTTCCATCCCCACTTTTCCATTTCTTATGGCTATCATGCAACAGCCTCCCAACCCTAATAGCTCGGGCTCTCGAACAACTAAAATTCCTAAGCTTTGGTTTTGCGGCCTTTGACCTCCTGGATTCCGAACTCCAGAACTCCTTCAAAAATTTATTTCTCCAAAGTTGTTTCAAACAAAAAACTCTAGGAAGCTCTCCGTCCTCATAACTCTAGGTGCCCTAATGATGGTCCAAATGTCTCCCAATTTGGAAACAAACCTTGACTCACATATTGAAATTGGACACTTTTCCCCATGAAATTTTTAAATTCCAAATTTGAAGCTGGGAGAAACCATTCAGGTTGCCCTGCGCTATTCGCCCTTTCAGAACAACATTCTGGCTAGGGAAGTACGAGATCTCATGCTTGGAACATCCAAACTCCCTCTAGTAAATTGCTAATGGAAATTTACACTAAATATTATGATATTTTCATGATGCATGTGTGAATATAATAAGGGGTTTATAGGATTTGACTAACATTTGCCTTGAGTTTTTGTATGAAAGCACTTATGATACTTCATGTATGTAGATTTCAAGAAGCCTACTGTGGGTTCGTCGGTGAGACCCATTGAGAAAGCTAAACAAGGAAAGCACATAGCTCTTGTCACCATTCATTTTATGCCCACCTCTCCTCATGGAACCCATCAATAGAGCTGGCATTATAATAAGGCTTGTGCCAAGGAAGTCAATGAAAAGATTCAAGGGGGTGGTCTTGAAGAAAGCATAGGGGAGTTGTCCTACTTTTCAGTAGATGATGATCTTTAAGGAGTTGTCTGCCTGAATCAAGGGCAACCAATCCATTGATGCCAGTTGTTGACAAATCCATTTGAACCAATGAATAATGTTTCAATTCCATCAAGAAAAAGGTAGCTTTCAAGTAGTTCTAGCTATAATAAAAGGGCAATAAACAATAGGACAAAACTACTATAGCACCAGGGCACTAAAAGACAAAATAGGGAAAAGACAAAAGATGTATTTTAAATTGTTGAATATTGTGGGGTAGGTGAAACCCTAGTGCAATCAAATCTGGGCCACATAATTTAATTCAATCCTAGCCATTCATTTGGGCTTTGGAAATCTATAAATAGGGGTATCCCCCTGATTTGTAAATGGTTGGAGAGCTGGTGTAAAAGGCATTCTACAACAGTAGAAATCAACATTGCATGATTTATGTGTGTTTCCTTTTGAGTTTTCTCATTATGTGTGCATGCTTATACTTCCCTATTAGTTTAGTTGTTAGTTTCTTGAATGGAAGTGATGATGGTGTTTGTTGTTATAGTATTTGATGAATTTCTAGCCCATACTTTTGGCACTTGTTCATTACAAGCTATTGTGCAAATTTATCTTGGGCTTCCATATTTCATTGCCGAAACTTAGTTTAATTGCATGTTCATGATGTGCATGTGCAATCTGAAAAATCAGCAGTCCTTAGAAGATTACACTGGTTTTGTGTAACTGTAGGTTTCTCTTGGCCAAGAAAAACCTAGTTTGGGGAGTTTTTCTACTATAGCAACCTCCATGATCATTGTTCATTCGTAGTTTTAGGTCCAAGAACTTACTCTCTTCCCTACTCCTTTTCATTATTTTTAATAAGTAACCTTAGGCAAGGTTCATTGCACATTATAAAGCTAAATATGATGTTGAAATGGATTTCAAGACTGTTGTTTGAACTTTTAGCAAACGCACAAAAAATTTCCCATCCTAATAACTCCATTTGTAGACCCAACTTTTTGCACTTTGTAACTCATCCATAAGACCACCTTGTGATTCTAACAAATCACATAAATCAACTGAGATATTCCAAGCACTGTCAAGACCTGACATTAGAGACCCTTGGATAGTGTTCTACAATTTGACTATGGAAGATTGTCTTTTGAGAGAGGTGATGCACCTATGCATTACCTATTTTGAGAAGTGCATAAAAAACACATCAGCAAAACTAGCACTAGAAGGAGGGCCAACATGTTGAGGCTGCAAAGTTGAATGTTGGTCCAAGTTGAAAAGAGCATTTTCAAAGAAGAAATCTGAGATAAAGAGATCTCTTTTAATGATAAAACATAAAATAAAAAAAATTGAAGGAAAAAGAAACTAAGTTAAAATGGATTAGCATGTGCAAATCAACATCGCTCAGCTACATGCAGATTTAAATGGGAGATTAAGAAGGCCATTGCAGAAATTTGCATTGGAAAACGGATGTAGAATTCATGGAATCCACAGGCACAATGAATTTGAGTGTCTAACCTTCTTGAACAAAATTTAAAGAGTCTTGCAAGGAGAAATTCCCTTTTGGGAAATATATTAGCCTTTAGCCCTTGCAGATCTAGAGGAAGAATTGACAACCATGGCAACCAAGGCATTTGAAGAGTTGATCCAAGAATGTTTGGGAAGCAAAGATGGACCAAGATTGGAAGAGGCGTTGATGTCTACTTGGTGCTGATTTCACAATGCACCTCACTTTGAATTCACTTTCTTATCATTCATGAACATTATCACTGAAACCTAGTGTTGTTTGAATGAGTTGGAGCAGCCAAATTTTGATAAAGACAAGTCATTCCATGAGGTAAAAGATCTATCAACATTTGGAGGATATAAAAGTAATCATGAATTGATAAATTGGACATGAGCTAGTGCTAGGACAGAAAACATGAAAGTTGAAAGTTAGAGAGAAGGAGCTGATCCCCTCGAGACAATAGGCGGTCTTTATAAAAAAATAGCTAGAAAGGAATTAGAGGGCCCTTTCACCATGAGAAAAAGGCAGTCCTCCAATCTAGAAGAGAAGCTATTGAAAATTGACAATGAATCAACAATTTTGCAACTGCATATGCTGGAGAAACTAATGAAAATGTTTTAATATCAAAAAGAGGAGGAGGTTGACAACCTTGCTAAAACAAAAAATGATGATGAGAGTATAAGTGAAATCAGATTAGAAGGCCTCTCCTTCATCAATGAAAATGATTGAGAATCTGAAAATGAAAATTTGGAGGAGTGGGAGCAACAACTTGCCGTGGCTATCTACTATTCACCTTCCTTCCCAAGTGATGATGAGGACCCACTAGTGGAAAAATATGACCAGCTCATCTCTAGATTAGAAAAGGATTGGTTCAAGCTGAAATACCAAGTAGATTTAGAGGTGCTACTACTACCCAATTGGTGTAGACTTCATGATTCATTGCACTCGGAGTTCACGTGTGGACTATGCCAAAAAGCCATCAAGTAAGTCAAAGAACAAGAAAGGAAACCAAGTACACCACTTCCAACAATTGCTTCAAGGATAGAATGTGAGGACCAAGAGCTTGAGTGAAGTGACAGCTCAGTTGAAGGCAGTCCTCAAGAGGATGCTGGGATAGAAATGGAAGTAGGACAACAATACAGTCTCAAGCTTCCGAGTGATGAATTAGATCAAACAGGAAGGCTATCTACCAGTCATCAAGAATTTCTCCCTCTTCAAGAGAATTTTTGCACCATGGACAATGGGCTTCATGGTGAGTCCTTGGAGGGAGATTGCATAGTGTATTTTGATCCCCTTGATGAGCTGTCATCAATTGATGAATTCTTTCTATTAGGAGCTAAAATACAAAGGTATGCTCATACCAAGGAAGAGAACATCCCAGAAGATGGTAGCAATGAGTACATACTCCTTGAGCCTCCAAATGGTGATGCACTAGAGTTTCTGGATTGGGGGAGGGGTTCCTTCTTCATCTATAGTGATAGTGAGCAAGGGGAAATGAGTGAATGTCATGATGAGATGCATGAATAGAAAAGAGAAGAAGACAAAGGTGAGGATGCTGAGATAGCTACCAACAGAGACGAAGCACCTAGTTGACTACAATATGCAACTTCAATTCCTTCTGCCATGATCATTGTTGATCCTCATTCATATTCAGATGGATGCAATAGGATAGATTCACGCATGTCATTTTCCAAGGACAGTCAATGTCACATAAATAAGGAAAACACTTGGCAAAGGAAGTGGGACAACATGTTATCTTTTAACGACATAAATTAAGTGGACACTAGGTTGGAAAAAGATCAATGAGATGAAGTCCATCTTCTTGAAGAACGACTAGGTATGTGCAAGATCATGATGGGCCAAAAAGTGGCAATATGATGGGTATGTGGTTGATGACCTTTTTTTACCCAAAATTGATGAAACAAAAAGGGTTTTTAAAGGAGATTCTTAGCTTTCCACCAATATAAATTATGCTTTCCTTTGAATTTAATAAATAATTATTATTCATTTTCTATTGAATTAAGACTAAAGTCCTGCTTTTTAGGCTGATTGAAAATAATCTATAGCTTTCAAACGGTATCATATTTTTTGAATCCAAAATATGCATCACATTCTATGCTTCGCATACTATAAGATTAGAAACGAAAAAATTGAATTTCATGAATTTTTGACCAAGTTAAGGTGGTCAGACATACGATTCTTTATATTTTTTATATGCTTTCATATAAAAATATTTATTAATTATTGACTTGGAAAAAAATTACAAAAAAATATGCATCACATTGGGACATGATTCCTCTAAATATATCTAAAATATTATAAAAAAATATTATCATTTTAATGTGGTTAGGGTGGTCAGACAGACACCTACTTATTTTTCCTTGAAATTTAAGTACTACTGTATTGAAATTTCAAATATTCACCAAATAGATTTTATTTTTTTGTAAATAAACCTAGTAATTTAGAAACTACATTCAATTTTCTATAAATTGTATTCTTACATATTTTTGAAATAATATAGATAACTTATTCAAAAATTTATGTCAAGTTTCCTAACTCTGATTTTTCTAAATTTTTTGCCACTTAAGGGCCTATTCTTTCCATGATGATCCTGCACGTACCCAACTAATAGGGATTTCCGATCCCATGCAAGACATGGAAGAGGAGTTTTCTGCCCCATTCTCTTGGCCATCCGAAGTTTCCAATGCAAAGACTGGCAATGCAGTGCACACTCTCAAATGTCAAATGCTACCACAATTGCACAACAAAATCTAGGTTCTATATTTCCTTTCTCTTATTAATTTTAATAGCTACACTTATAATTTTTATTATGGGAATGAGGAAAAACAAACATGTTTATGGATTAACCATGGGTTTAGTGAGCCTCCTTAATTGCTGATTGTCCCTGACTGAGTGACTGAACTTGAGTGTTGCAATATTGAATTTATTTTTCTGGAATATAAAGATAAATTTGCATGGTTAAGAATGATAGAAATCGCCTATTTGCTTGTGTATGCACTACGAAATCCAATGAGCATTGACATCAATTTTCCTTGCATGAACATAGTGCTTTGTAAATATCTCTTTGTACATAGCTCATTTTGAGTAGTGTAGGTTTCATGTAAATTCTCTACTTTATTGATTTCCTTAGGTTAGTTGGTTCTTTATAGATTGCTTGCTTTAGAGTAGTTTCTTTGTTTTTTTCTTTCGTTTTTCCTCTTTGGTTAGTTTTGTTATTTTCTTTTCGTTCACTTTGCTTCTATTTTGTTGATTCTTTGCTCAGGGTCCCTCTACTTTTTGCTGGGCACATCTGTGAGCACAATAACCATATTTATTGTTTGGGGTTGTTCTATGTATTTCTTTGTCAAACTATAATCAAGTTTTCAAAATGGATAGTGAGGATCTTCTATTAAGGTTAATTGATTTGGTAGTTTGATTCAAAGAGGCTAAGTCGTTGGTTGGTCTAATTCTGATATATTTTGGAATCCTATATCTCTCACACATTTTAAGAATCTAACAGTCATTGTAGGTCCTTTGTGAAGTCTATTTAAGTAAAAAATCTAAAATTCTTGTCCAACGCCACTGTGATTCTCAACCCTGAGTTCTAGATTCATTGCTTGAAGGTTGAAATAAAAGAACTGAAAAGAGAAAAGAAACAAAAGAAAGAAAGAAAAATATTGACAATCAAAAGAACATAAATTTAGCTTTTCAAGGGTATCTGAGCAACTCTATCGCGGCTATGGATGCCTAGCCAGTAGTAGAGCAATATTAGGGAGAATCACAACGACAACCTTGTCAGGGCTATGGATGCTTGACTCGCAGTGAGGCAATCTCCCAGATGCTTTTGGAGTTAGAATAAACTACATAGCTTAACTTGATCGAGCTTAGGTTCTTGCAGCAACTGAAGGATGGGAAATAATGCAATTGCACACACTTGGATTTTTAGCATACTAAAGGTTGGATTAGCTAGTGGTTTTGATCCTTTGGTTGAGCATTTGGCTTGTTTGCAGTAGCATGGCGATGAGAACCAGAGATTTTGGGTTTGTGTTTCCAGTTTGTAATCAAAAGGCTCTAGAGAATTTCCCCAACAAGTTTCCATTTGCTATACCTATAGCACACATGCCCCATTCATAATAGGGACCCTCTATCATTTTCCCTACTAGGTCATTTTGTTTCCACCTAGTTTTGCATGCCCCCCCATTTTGGTGTCTGTAGTGTTCAATATTTCTCTCAAGTCTCACCTTGGGTTGACCATGTATTTCCCCTCAAAATTTGTTGAGTCCTAAGGCTTCCTTAACAAAAACCTTTTTCTAGCGTTTGTGGAGCCTCTCGGGCCTGAACCCTTAGGATTCCCCTCTTGGATTTCCTTGTCTATTTTGGCCTTTTTTCGGACGGCTTTCAGTCTGCACCTCCCTGGCTCCAAGACCTTGAATTTATGAATTTTTTCTTGTGACTTGTATGAAACTTGCATTCTGTCGGACCATCCAGGCCTGACCCTTTGGGTTTCCTTGCCCATGTTTCCTTCTAGTCATTACCGTTTTGGATGAACGTTGGCCAATTTCCTTTCGCCCTCCAGACCTTGGTGCTTGCTTGGCCATTGGATTCTCACTCAGCAAGTTTTTGGATGAAATTTTCTTCATGTAACTCCAAACCTCGAGCTCTGAACTTCCCGTCATCATCCTTAATACGGATCCACCAACCTCACTGGCCACCGTACCTTCATTTATGAGGGACATTAATTGTAATTAGGGGTATAAATATTCGATTTGACATGTCATTTTTACATGTTAGAAATTCTAGAAAGTGTAGTACCATCACCCCTTTCGAGCTTGAACCATCCCTTCATCGTTCTTTGAGGATCCAACAGTGTCATTCATCGAGTCTCCAAGGTATGTTTTCTATATGACAACCTACTTCATCTTTTCATGATTTAATGCATAAATGATTGAAAAGAGGGGAAGAATTTGTGTGAACCTGATGGAGGGAACACCTTGCCATAGAACCCATGTGTTAAAATTTCTAAAACATCCCTCTTGAACTTAGAAAATCAAAATCAGAACCTAGTCTTCCTGTCATTGTTCTTTGAACTAAGTGACCGTGCCTTCCGGGCCCGAGACCTTCGGTCGCCATTGTCGTTCAAACTTTAGACTAAATAAAATCTTTCGTCAAAATGAAAAAATGTCCCGTAGGTTCCAGTATCTAGAACTCCGTCTTCGGATTGCTGTTTCACCTTCAATGTTTCAAATGACATTCTCGCCTCACCCATCTAGGTCTTGGCCCTCAGCTTATCATCTGATGCAAAAACCTTCGTCAAAATATTTCACCTCCAAGAGACCCTCGGGTCCTAGTTTGTAGACTTCCACTCCTGGGATGATGCTACCATGTTGTTATTACAAACACCCATTAGGTGATAGCATTTTGGCTCTTGGATCACGAGTGCTTCCCAGTAAGATTGTTTTTAGCAAAAATATTTAAGTCCTTGCCTCCATCGGAACCTGCCCACCAGGCTTCCGCCATTGGACCTTCATCCTATCTCAACTATCCCAAATAGAAAACACAAACCATCCTTCCAACCCTCGGACCCAGACATCCCATTATCCGCCAGGTTTTAACAACAACTATCACAGGGAAAAATCCTTCTCTAGGTCTAGACCGTAGGGTTGTAGGTCCCGAACTTCCATCCCCACTTCGCCATTTCTTATGATTATCATGCAATAGCCTCCCAGCCCTTGTGGTTTGAGATCTCGAATGACTAAAATTCCTAAGCTTTGGTTTTGCAGCCTTCAACCTCTCGGGTTCTAAACTCCAAAAATCCTCCTCCAGAATGTCATTTCTCCAGAGTTGTTTCAAACAAAAAACACCAGGCAGCTTTCCCTCCTCATAACTCTGGGTGCCCTAATGATGGTCCAAACACCTCCATATTTGGAAACAAACCCTGAGTCACATATTTAAATTGGATGCTTTTCCCCATGAACTTTTCAAATTCCAAATTTGAAGCTGTGAGAAACCATTCGAGTTGCCCTACTTTGTTTGCCCTTTTAGAACAACGTTCTGGCCATGGAAGTTCAACCTCTCAAGCCGAGAACATCCAAACTCCCTCCAGTAAACTACTAATGGGAGTTTACACTAAGTATTATGATATTTTGATGATGCATGTGTGAATCTAATAAGGGTTTTGCAGGATTTGACTAATGTTTTCCTTGATTTTTGTATGAAAGCACTTACGACACTTCATGTATGCAGGTTTCAAGAAGCCTACCACGGGTCCATCGGGGAGACCCATTGAGAAAGCTTAACAAGGAAATCACATAGGTCCTATCACCATTCATTTTATGCCCACCTCTCCTCTTGGTACCCATCAATAGAGTTGGCATTAGAATAAGGCCTATGCCAAGGAAGTCAATGACAAAATGCAAGGGGGTGGTCTTGAAGAAAGCATCAAGGAGTTGTCCTTTTCACTAGATGATGATCTTTAAGGACTTGTCTCAATGAATCAAGGGCAACCAATCCATTCATGCCAGTTGTCGAAAGACCCATTTTGAACCAATGAAGAATGTTTCAAGTCCATCAAGCAAAAGGTAGCTTTCAAGCAGTTCTAGCTTAGTAAAAGTGCAATCAGCAAGAGAACAAAACTATTAGAACACCTAGACACTAAAATACAAAATAAGGAAAAGAAAAAAGATGTATTTTATATTGTTGAATATTGTGGGGTATTTGAAGACCTGGTGCATTCAAATTAAGGCCACACAATGTGATTCAATCCTATCCATTCATTCGGGCTTTGGAAAACTATAATAGAGGTCTCCCCCTGATTTGTAAATTGTTGGAGAGATGGTGTAAAAGGCATTCTACAACAATAGAAATCAACATTGCATGATTTATGGGTGTTTCCTTTTGATTTTTCTCATTATGTGTGCATGGTTCTACTTCCCTATTAGTTTAGCTGTTAGTTTCTTGAATGGAAGTGATGATGGTGTTTGCTGTTATAGTATTTGATGAATTTTGATCCCATACTTTTGACACTTGTTGATGACAAGTTGATGTGCAAATCTAGCCTGGGCTTCCATATTTCATTGCTAAAAATTAGTTCAATTGCCTGTTCATGATGTGCATGTGCAATCTAAAAATCAGTAGTCCTTAGAAGATTGCATTGGTTTTGTGTAACTGTAGGTTTCTCTTGGCCAAGAAAAAACTAGTTGGGCAAGTTTGTCTACCGTAGCAACCTGAATGATCAATGTTCATTCATAGTTTCACGTTTCAGAACTTACTCTCTTCCCTACTCTTTTTCATTTTTTTTTATAAGTAAGCTTATTCAAGGTTCATTACACATTATAAAGCTAAATCTGATCCTAAAATGGAGTTCAAGACTACTATTTGAACTTGTAGAAAATGCACAACAACACTCCCATCCTAAGAACTCCATTTATAGACCCAACTTCCCACACTTTGTAACTCATCCATAAGACTACCTTGTGATTCTAGAAAATCACATAAATCAACTGAGATAATCCAAACACTTTCAAGACCTAACATTAGAGACCTTGGGATTGTTTTCTGCAATTTGATTGTGGAAGATTGTCTTTCAAGAGAGGTGATGCACCTATGCATTACCTGTGTTGAGAAGTGCATAAAAAACACATCAACACCCTTGTGAGAATGAATGATCCTCACTCAAAGAGGGTATAGGTATTCATTTCTCCTTCAATTGAGCCTCCCCTTCTGATTTCCCTTTTGGACATCCCACCATTTTTTAAACTCATGGACATGTCAAATACCTTGGTGGTGTTTATCGTAGTTTTCTCCTCTTCCTTCATGCCCTTGGCTTCATCTGTGGGGGTTTCACATCCTCTAATGAAGAAAAATATGGAGGATGACACTACTTGTAATGGGGGTCAAAAAAAGGGTTCACCTTCTTCAAATGGTTGGTTCTACATTGGATTGTGTCTTATGAGTGACAAAGGAAGCCATGTTGGAACACAACAATCTACTCAAGGGGGTGAATTAGTAGATACTAAAACTTATCCTTCAAAACCTTTGGGTAGATTATTTGTTTTAGTTATGAGTAATTTATGTAGAATAATTCATTAAGCCCTTAATGTGTAAATTAACTAAAAACATAGAGAGATAGACACACATTCACACAAAATCCCATAACACCAAAAATACATGGAAAACCCAAGATGGGAAAAACTATGGTGAGAAATGTTGCTAGGATCTATTGTCCTAATCTAGCCTCACAAGAAATGAAGTTCAGTTACAATATTTTAGGGCACCAACCAAAGGAAGAATCAAATCCCTGATTTAGGAGCACAAAATCCAAGGAGACAAAAATCCCCTAATTTGAGCACCAACTTAGTACAAATGAGGCTAAAACTTCTTATAAAACTTAACACTCAAATATGCATATAAATAGTTCTACATAAACCTGAGATGTATCAATACATTCAGTAAATTTTTTCACTTATGGAAACTCACATTTTGATGCTGAAGTTGTAATCTCAACAAAACACCCCTGCTTTAAACTCTCCTCTACATATAGAACAATCACTATTGTATCTTGTTGTACTACACCTCTTCACCATGAATGTAAACACCTAGAGGATTTTCTATATTATAGTCTAGGTTACAGACATAGTAGTTTCTCTCAATGACACACATTTCTTGTAGATCCAACATTTTGACAATATTAGATCATCTTCTTTCTCCACGGTTCTATAATCTACACCTTGATATTCTCTCCACCATCCAGATCATTTCTAGCTTACTGTTAGGGTTTTCTTCACATACTAACTTCACCAACAAGCTTACTCTACCTTGAGCCACACACACCATTGTCTAGCTCATAATTAATATATCTAATAGAGTTTACTAGATATTGTCATATCTTGTATCGAGCCACCCAACATTAAATTTAGTTATAGAGAATTTTCTTGAATTAGCTCTCTGTCAAACCCTAGAAATCGGTATACATTCTCCTATCCTTTTGATCTGATTCAATCTTGAACATCAAATCTTCATTTACATTGGTTACTAGTGTAGTTGCACCAATTAATTCCTTTCTCTATGTCAGTTCACAGGGAAAACCCCATTTACACATAGTTAGCCATTCATGAATACCTCATTTAAATTTTGGCTATTGATCATTTCCCTTGGCACTTCAATCATGCATCTATCATTTATCATTATAATGTTAAAACACAATTATTCAATAAACAGTCCTTCAAACCTCCTCCATTAATAATGTTCTTCAAGAACATTCACCTTCATTTCCTTACTGCAACAATCACCATTGGATTTCCTATCAATAAATCAGAGTCATTATAGATATTTTATTTTGAATTATAGTCATCAATCTTCTCCTTTCATTCCCTAATCTTGTGATCCTTGTTCCCTATCATGTCTTGAAATCTTAACCAACATATAAGTAGTCATTCAAATCTTCATCATCGATTTATCATATCACTTTGTAGAAAAGACACATACTATGGTTCCACCGATGTCCATCTATCCTCTATGTCATTTCCACCTAATTCACAACAATGATGTGAATTAGCATATTGATAAATCACTCTCTTCCACCTGTCAGTCTTTGTCACAATCCACCATTATCATCATTCACTTAGATTGGTACTACAAGACTCTATAGCAAGCAGTGTTTGATCAACATTCATCAATCTTCACCTTTCCTTGCTAACGCTACTAGCTAAAAGCATGGGCCCACAAAACCTTAGCGCGGTTGGTGGGATAATTCCATCTATCAAAATGGCATCACCTTCCATTAACTTTGTATGCCACCTTCATAGGTCCCACTAGATATCAACTATCATATTTTATCCATCATGGATTAATCTCCACCGTTACTTGTTGACCCAATGGGTCTTGATTGGGCCTCACTAAAATCTCAGTGAGGTATGTGGGCACTGTCTAATCTCCAAGGCTTGACCTCCACCATTGATGAAGGGAAGACAAATATTTGCATGAACAACCTAGGAAATATTATAGCTACTAAATATTTTTCGGCCTAGTAAATAGAAGGTGAAGTGGTTGGTCATACCTATGACTTCAAAGACATAAGTTGTAACTTATGTGACCTGCAACCATCGATACATAGACAATGTTGAAATAGAAAATTTTGAGGATGCCATGTTTCTGCATCGTAATACACAACAAGGATGTGAATTACCATTCATCCAATCTTGTCATGTCATGTGTCAATTTCATCATTCTTAGCAACATCATTATGACTGGTTCCCACATAGAATGCTCCCTTAATTCTTATCACTCCATTGCTAAGTCGCTAGTAACTCAAACCTCAAAACCTCTTGTCGAAGGTTACGAATTTATGAAAACCTGTGACTCATCGATAAAAAAGAGAACAACAAAGTCGCTAAGTCAAGATGTTATGAAACTCTAGAACCCTAGGACATAAGCTAGAAAAACTTGGGATCCAACAACTTAAGTTATTAATTAAACTCCCTACAACTTCCAAACACTAGTTATTGACAAAATAGAAACCTATCTGATCACCATGACTACAAAAACCATAGGGTTTCACTGATAAACCCTAAAACACCTAAAGGAAAATATAACTCATTGATGGGTGTATCCTTCACTTTATGGACCTAAAAATCACATCACTAGAATGATCTTGAAAAACCCATATTGAATCTAGCACCTAATTTTTCATCAAATACCTAGAAGAAATTGTTGCACAGAGAGGAAAACATTTTTTTAACTATACAACATATTGGGCAGCCTGCTCTTTTGCACCAACAACCAATCCACATACTTCTAGAACCAGATTCACTATAAACCTTATCTCTCCTTGACATCAATGACACTTTGACAATAATTCCAGTATCCTCACTTTCATGAGCAACTAAATTTCATCTTTGATCCTCTTTCATCATGCCTACAATCTGTGTTCTATGATTTTCCTTTGTGACATCAATGAAAACTATATGCCAAAAATCTCCCCCTTTTTCATTGATAGAAAAACCTAAATGCTCAAAATTCCAAAGGTCAAATACCAATGATGGATAACATCTGATCTCTCAATTCTCTGACTTTGAGATACCTTCTTCTTTGCTCACACTTATGAGCATCTACACAACTTTATCCCCCATGCTCAACTCTTTCGAGAATTTGTACAACTTTCTCCCCCTTTGACATCAATGGAAAAGGGTCACAACTTCTTTCCATTTTTGTCTCAGGTCCCCATACTATTGCAGCTTTTATTCCTACTTAGCAATGGAAAAGGGACTTATCTCCCCCTTTGACTGATACCAATTAAAGATAATTTATGCTCTTATACTAATTGCTACATTCAACCTTTTTACTGCAATGGAAAAACCATATGCTCTAACTACCTTGTACCAATTAAAAATATCTGATGCCATTTGGAGTGCCATTACATGCTCTAATCTGATTAGGTTAAATACCAATTGTATATATAATTCATGCTCTATACCAATTGAATCATATTCTAGACATCAATTGGTGATATCATTCCCTGATACTGATTATCATTCTGATACCAATTGTGAATGTGTTTACTTTATCCTATGTACCAAATGATATCTTAGATTGCACTGTATCAAGTATAACATTGATTTGATACCAATAACAACTCCCCCTTAGACCTTGCTCCATGCTCTCTTCCTGTATACCTGAACATTTGCTTCATTTTGAGCTACGTGCCAACTAAACTATTTTGAACCAATTTATGGTGGTTTGATACAAATTAAAATAAAATATACAAAATAGCTCCCCCTAAGACATATATCTTCTCCTTGCACTCAAGGATAATTTCTCTCAACAGAGAATCTACACCATTTTTTTAATAACTGATACCAATTTTTGATATCATTTTTTGCAACTAACTATCCACTATCTACTAATGTTCTTACCCTCTGATGATAATTTCAAAGAGAAAGAATGTAACCATACATCTACAACCATCAAGTGATTAGAAATTTGTAGAACATTTTTTACTTGACTTGATCTCTTTCTCCATTTCTAGGGATGAATGAGGTACCAATTTAACCCCCCCTGGATTCATGCCCCATCACTATTAATTAGTGATTTAAATCATAAGTAGCCTCATGGAGCACTCCCTACTAGCATTTCTCTTTGAATATCTTCTTTTCCTTTTTCTCTATTTGACGAACCTTCCTCTCAAGAATATGTGAACCATTGTTCACCTTGGGGGACATATTCCTTTTTCTCATTGTGTCCTTTGGGTCTTAAATGATTCATTTACAGTCCTTAGCTCTGTGACCAAATTTATCACATTTTTAGCACATTATGTTCATATTTACAATAGGAGCAAATGAATTTCTATTTACATGTTTTGTGCTCCTTCTAGGTGCAACTCTACACTCACTAGCCTTATGATCAAATTGGTTGCAAGCATAATAGTATCCATAAAAATATGAGGGATACCTGACCATAGTGTTCCTATGAATAGGATGAGGAGGTCTTATTTGATTTGAGTTCTTTACATATCTCATCCTTTGGATTCCATTTGCATCAGTTCCCATGATGTTTTTTGTTTTTCTTTGATTCCTTGGGACTGATTTCTTCATCTTCTTCTGTGCTACAATCATCTTCTAATAATCAAGAACTAATTATTCCATCCTCTTACATGCAACCAGTTTCTTCTCTTTTGTTGCTTTCTTCATTTTCTTATGTACTAAAGGCTCCTTCAGTTAGCAACAATATCCTTAGCAAGTTTTTTGTCTCTAGAGGCATTTTCCTTGGAGCAACTTGTGCAATATTTCTCATCCTTGGTGCAACACCATTATTTTACTATAAAATTGTCATACAATTTGGAATATGCATTCTTGGTTGGGATTTTACCTTTTTCAAAACCAAGACTGGAATTTTCTCTTGGTTTTCATGGCTTTTGTAAACTAACCAGTTCATATAATATTCTTGAGCCACCCTTCAACTTAAGGCCTTTGTAATATTCTCTTTATATTTTTCTAAGTCTTTTCTTAAGGATATTATTTATGCCTCCAACATCATGCACTCTTTTGATTTAGAATGTAATATAGAGTTAACTATGTCTCTTGTTCTCTTTTCTTCTTCCACTTGAGTCTTCAAACTAACTATCCTTTGATCAGATTCTTCAAGTATTTTAGTCAATATATCTATCTCTTTAAGAGAATGCAAATTTTGTTCTTAATTCACCTTCTTCAAAATTTTAATCTAATTTAGAGCACAAATGAGTTTACCTTCAAGGTCCACTTCTTCTTCTTCTTTACCAGAGGTTTTAGCTTCTTCATGTTTATCAGACTTCTCAACCTCTTCATCAAAGGTCATTCCAAATGGGTCAATTCCACAAATATGTTCATGTTCATTATCTGATCTACCACTACCATTAGATGCCCCATTTTCTTCACTTGTGTGCAAGTTCTTCTTCAACTTATTCTTACTATCCTCTTCTTTCTTAAGATTATCCTTTTTGATGTGAAGGAATTTAGCAGCAATAGGACTTATTCTACTAGAATAAAAAAAAATTAGTAGGTAGAATACCTTTGCATCTTCCAGAGCCTCTTCTCACTATTTTTATGCAATCAACTTCCTCTTCATCAGGATCCTCTGATTCGAAAGGGGATGCTTCTTCCTCATCATCTCTGGCTGCAACATCTTTCATGGATGTGTTTACAGTTTTCTCATCTTTAGCAGCTTCACATTTTTCAGATTTTCTTCCACATGTCTGAATCTTGGCCTGCACTAAAATCTCATCATCTCCATACATCCTTTTGAACCCATTAAAAAATTCATGTCTAGCTTTAAAATGAATATCTTCATCAAGTACTAAATCTGACAATATAATCATAATTGCAAATCTTGCTTTAGCATCATCTCAAATGCTTTCTTTTCAACCATAGTAGTAGACTTCAAAGAAGTAAGAATCTTATAACCCATTTGTACTAACTTCCATACATCAGAGCCTAATGATTTCAAGTAAGATTCCATTTTTCTACTCCAAACCATATAGTTTGATCCATTAAATAGAGACACTCCTACAAATGAGCTTTCCTTATTAGCCATATTGTGTTCAGACACCAAGATCTAGCTGAGCTGATAAATCTTCTCCTAGCGAACCTAAGGCTCTAATACCAATTGTTGGAACACAAAAATCTACTGAGAGGGGGGGGGGGGGGGGGGAATCAGTAGATACTAAAACTTAGCCTTCAAAACCTTTGTGCAGATTATTTCTTTTAGCTTTGATTACTTTATGCAAAATAATTCATTAAGGCCTTAATGTGCAGATTAACTAAACATGTAGAGAGATAGACACACATTCACACAAAATCCCATAGCACCAAATATATGTGGAAAAACCAAGATGGGAAAAACCACAGTGAGAAATGTTTCTAGGATCTACTATCTTAATCTAGCCTCACAAGAAATGAATTTTAGTTACAATATTTTAGGGCACCAACCCAAGGAAGCATCAACTCCCTAATTTAGGATCACCAACTACAACGAGACACCAATCCCCTACTCTGAGCACCAACTTAGTACAAATGAGGCTACAACCTCTTACAAAACTTAAAGCTAAAATATGCATATAAATGGTTCTACATAAACCTAAGATGCATCAATAAATTTAGTACATTGTTGCACTTACTAGAAACTCACACTCTGTTGCTGAAGCTGCACTCTCAACAACACACCCCTACTCTACACGCTCCTCTGCACATAGAAAAATCACTATTATATCTTGCTACACTATGAGTCTTCACCATGAATGCAAACACCTAGAGGATGTTCTGTATTATAGTCTAGGTTACACATATATCTACATTCCCTCTCTACACGTGTAGCACTTTCTCTCGAGCACACACACTTCTTGCAGATCCAACCTTATGAAATATCAAATCGTCTTCTTTTTTCATTGACCTGCAACTTGTACCTCGATATTCTCTCCACCATCCAGGTCATTTCTATCTTACTGTTAGGGTTTTCTTCACATACTAACTTCACCAGCAAGCTTCCTCTACCTCAAGCCATACAAACTACTATCCAACTCATAATTAAGATATTTGATAGAGTTTACTAGATATTTCCATTGTAAGATGGGGTTAGATAATTCCTAGCCTAGATAAAGTGACAACCAACACTTCTAAGTTAAAACCACATCCAAACAAGAGAAAACAATGAAATCATACATAAAGTAAAAGCATCAAATAACAATTCTCCCCATGATTGAACTTGAATCACTTCTCTTGTCTCTCCTATTTCTCCTTATGCTAATATTGCCCTCATATTTTGAAGTAGACTTGTGCAAATACCTGCAAATAGTAAGTAGAAGTTTGGAGATAATTAGTCGTTAACTTGAAGATGGGAGAGGAAGGTTGATTTTATAAACAATCATTCAAATGAATGACCGAGATTGATCCTCTAGAAATATTCCAAGATTGAAGAATGAGAATGGATGAGAGGGAGGTTATGAAAAAAATGGTCAAGATTAGACTTCTAGAAAGATGCCAAGATCAACGGTTGAGAATTGATGCAATCAGAATATTTCATTCATGGAAGAGCTATGATGTCAATGACTATGATGCCCTATGACTATGACAAAAATGAAGGCTATAAAATAGACAACTGTGATAGAAATAAAGGCCATGAGCAAGGCATATTTGACCAAAAGGGAGGCATAAATAATTTATTCAAATTATTTATTTGGGAAAAATATAAAATGGAGGAAATGAACAAGTGGAGGATAAATAATTCATTCAAATTATTTATTTGAGGAAAAAGAAAAAAGAGCATTTAATTAAATCAATTTGTGAAATAAATTTAATTAAATAGGAGCAATGGAAATTAGACATTGATATGCATTATTTATTCAAAGGGGAGGACAATGACACATAATTAAATAATCTTGACAATTATTTAACTATGGAAGGATGAAAAGGTCAATGCATAGATAAATAATAATAATTATTATCTGGCTATAGAAAAATGATGAAAGATAAATAATTAAATAAATAATAATTTATTTAATTATTAAAGAAAGGGGATGTTAGTGATGCAATTAAGTTATTTTAATTGATCATGATAGAATAGAGATTAGAAAGTGAATCAATTAAATAATTAAAAAATATTTAATTAATAGAGGAATATGATCAAGCATAATTAAATAATTAAAATTATTTAATTATTAGAGGATGATGACCATGGAAAAATATTCCTTGTAGACTTAGGACATTTTTTCAGTGTCTACATTTTGCCCCTCTTTGAAATAATGTGATTTTAGCATTGTGTAAAAAAAATTCAATCGAAGGATTCACCAGTGAAGGCAGGGTATAGCTATGCCTCCTTGAGAGGATAGGTAGGTTCAAAGAACATGAATGTTCTCTTGAAATGGATGATAAGACTAGAGGATGAAGGATAGAAGAAATGCTAGCATGGAGAAGATGGATGTTAGCATGGAAAAGGACAAAGGAGATGGAAAGTTAGATGGGAAATGATGAGGGAACCAACTTTCATGCTTTTATATTTATTATCATTGAGCTTAAAAAGTGTCACAAATAGAACACAAAAACCATGGTATGATATACACCAAGGTGTGAAAGGTGACCATTGTGAGAGACAAGTAGTCAAAAGACAAAGCCAAAATATGAGGAATGCCTTAGCTCATACTAAGGACCCAATTATCCCAGTATTTTTGCCAAGATAAATCGCAAATAGAAAGAAAAGAAAAGAGGCCTTGATCCATCATCGTCCCTCTAAATCCATTAATAGGACATCCTCAAGGTAACTAGTAACATGACCAAAGACCAATAAAAAATTTAAGACAATCCAGACCAACAAAGTGTTTACCAATAGAGACAATGTTTTCAAATGAGATTGATAGAATTATTTGATTGATTTATGTTGACGAAGATGACCAAATTGATTGATAAATTGAGAAGCATTGATTTGTGGGTTGACAAGGGTTGAAAAATTGAGTTCATTGATAGGTTGACAAGAGTTGATAAGTTGATTTGATTGATTGTGCTTGGTTTTAGGAAAGACACATCTTGATTAAGGCAAGATTGATTGACAAGGTTGACAAGATTTTTTTGTTTGATTGTTTAACAAAGATTGATTGATATGACCAAGCCATGTGATAATACCCAATTTCAAGAAAGACACATCTGATAAATTTGACCAAGTGAAAAGTGTTTCCAAGACACCTAACTACAAGAAAGACACATCTTGCTTAAGGTGAATGACCAAATTGACAAAGTCTAATCTCAGGAAGGATGCATCCTGATAAATGATGAGAGATAAGACCAAATGAGAAAAATGTCATAATGCCCCATTCCAGGTGATTGATTGATGTGAAGATTAATTATAGATCAAAAAAATTTTGGTTATATTTGTCTATTACTTCATTATTTGGTTTGAATGATGATTTCTTGCTGACCAAGAATAAGACTAGACTCAACAAACCATAAAGGACTGACCTAGGTGGCCTCAGGGGCTCATCGATTGATGGCCTTGCCTATGTTATACATGTAGATACCTTGTAGTTCGACACAACTTGGCTTTTCCTTATTTGAAAAAATACTAAGTCATGATTTTATTTGGACAACCTAAAGGATTGACCTAATGTATTGGGGGCTCATTTAAGATGAACCTTTCCTCCATAGTAAATGCATACAGACAACATATTTCACCCACTCTAACATAGACTTACACAAACTCAAACTCAAAATTTGACTCTATTGTTGAAATTTTTAAATTTTTTTAATGTTTTTTTGGATTTTGATGGTTTTATGATGTTTTTGGATTTTGAAGTTTTAAGATTTTCTATTTTTTGGATTTTTTCAAGACATTTTATGATTTTTATGGATTTTTAAGGTTTTCTATTTTTTTTGGATTTTTGATGTTTTATGATTTTTTGGATTTTGATGCTTTAAAAGGATGATACCATGTGTTATTTCCCATGTAGATGTGAGTTGAGGAATTTATCCCTGTCAAGTTTTTATTATGTGTGAGAGGAAGTAGCAGATGGATGCAAAGGAGGATCATGAAAGTGATGGAGACTAAATGTTGGTAGTTCCTAGGCCATGGAAGAATGAAAAAGCTTTATTAGAGTGACAGTAGATAGAGGAGCATTGACCGACTACACATTGCACCTATCTACCAGGTTTTCACCATGGTACTTATCCAAAGCACAACGAATTATTTCTCTTTACTATTCTTTTTATTTTTTCTTGTTGTCACCAAGATGCCTGTTTACCAGGTTTTCATCAGGGTGACCATTTTTATTGATTTTTTTATTTTTTTAATATTTTTGACTTTTTAAGGGATACTTTGAGAATCAAGTGTAATACTTGCAAAGATACATGTTTTTGATGGGTTTAGACAATGGTTCTCCTTTAGGAGTGGAAAGTTGATAAGCCCCAGATCTATATGTTGTTGTGACAATATACGAGCCCAACCAATTAGGTTCAAAATTCCTAGGTTTTTCTCATTTTGCTTGATTCTTTGAATTTTCCTTTAACACTAAGTCATCGATGTAGAAAATTCTAGGAAAAACCTTCTTATTGTAACTACAACAAAGGAGATTCTAGTATGCTTGTAGATTTGTCAAAGCATTATGTCTCTTTTCATCCAATAGTTCTAGCTCATGTAGATGGGATACATGGTATTATTTTTGATCAACCAAGCCTTGTATAGAGACTCACAAAGAGGGTAACTCGACCTCTATAGGAATTATTGCTTCAAAATCAAAGACAAGGGAGTATGGGATAGCTCTTGTAAGAGTGCAAACACTAGTACGATAGGCCCATAAACTGGGATTAAGTTGTAGGTGCCAGTCATAGCCAGTGTCATTGACAGTCCTTTTGAAGATTTTGAGGATAATCTTATTATATGCCTCAGCTTGACCATTACCTTGGGGGTGATATGGAGTATAAAAAATGATGCTGGATATGGAATTTGTCACAAAGCTCACAAAAATCATAGTTCTTAAAAGGGTGACCATTATTGGTAATGATGGACTGTGGGATACCATAATGGTAGATGATGTAATTTAGGATGAACTTAGCTATCTAGTTTCCAATGATGTAAGTGGATTCGATCAATTTTTTAAAGTACTCAGTAAAAAAAAGGATAAAGTTATGTCCATTAGAAGAGGTGGGATGGATATTCCCTATGAGGTCGATTCCACATTAATAAAATGGCCATGGAAAAGTTAGTGGGTATAATTCCTTAGCTAGTGCATGTATAAAATCTCCACGAATCTAACATTGGTGACATTTATTCACAAAGTGATATGTATCACGTTCCATTGTGGGCTAATAATATCCCATCCTCATGAGATTTTTGGCTAAGGTAGGACTAGCAGAGTGAGCTCCACATATATCATGGTGTACCTCTTATAAGGTTGTTTGTGCTTCATTTGACTCAAGACATCAAAGGAGGGTACTATTTAGGCTATGGCAATAAAGGGTATCTCCAATGATGGAATATTTAGATGATTTTTGAATAAAGGTTTTGTGTTGGTTAAGGGACAAGTTAGGATGGATAATCTGGTCATGCAAATAGGCATAAATTTCATTGTACTAGTCAAGGTGAATCAAGACCAACAAGTTCACACACAAGTTCAATTTTGGGGACATCAAACGTAGGGATCAACAACTATTCTACCAAGAACTCATATTGTGATGCATTATTAGGAATGTTCAAGAGATATTTGATGGTAGCCATTGCATCAATTGCTTTTTCATGGATTCTTGAATTTTTTCCAAAAGAAATGACATCAAAATACAATTTGAAACTATCCACCATGCGATTTTAGGGCATTAATTTCTCATCCTTGGTGTCACAATCATCATTGAATTGATTTATCACTAATTGAGAATCACTGTAGACTTGATGATCCTTGATTTTTTATTTTATTGCTATCTAGAGTTCTATCATTAATGCATCATATTTTGCTATGTTATTAATGCATGTGAATTCTATTTGTAATGACTTGGGAATGGAATCTCCTTGAGGTGTGATGAAAAAAATCCCAGCTCCTAAACCATGACTTGTGTAAGATCCATCAAAATATATTTTCTATTTTGTTGGTGTGTCTATGCCAAAGATTGATTCATCTAAAAAATTAGATATTAAAGGATGATCTACTTTTTGGGGATAATTTTTGAGTTTATATTCTATCACTTGTCCTTTTATTGATTTTTAATCTATGTACTCAATGGCATATTCACTCAACATCATAACCCATTTAGCTAGTCTTCCTGTCAGTGCTTCTTTGTTGAGAAGATATTTTAGAGGATAAATTTTGGAAATAAATTTTGTCTTATGATTCAACATGTAATGTCTTAGTTTATGTGCTAAAAATACCACTACTAGACATGCCCATTCAATAGGAATATTAATTTAACTCATATCCAACTAGGGTGCGACTGATGTAACATATAGCTCATTCTTTTCCATCACTATCATTTTGTACTAATAATGCCCCTAGTGCTAATGTTGTTGCTGTCACATATAATATCAAAAAAAAAATCATGAATTGGAGGCATAAGAACTGGAGGAGTTAGTATATAATTTTTTATTTGATCAAATTCTTCTTGACAATTTTCTATCCAATTGAAGGGAATTCTTTTTCTTAACAGATGTTGGAATTAGTGGATCTTCTCTATTAATTGAGCGATGAATCTATGGATTGATTATAGTCTTCCTTGTAAAGTTCTCAACTAACCGATATTGGTTGGTGGTGTAATCTCTATGATACATTTGAATTTTGTGGGATAAACTTTGATTCCTCTGTGTAAGACAATCTACCCAAGTAGCTTGCTTTATTGGACCCCTAAAACACATTTCTTTGGATTTAGTCTAAGTTGGTACTTCTCTAGTCATGTGAAAATACTGTCCAATACTGCTAAGTGTCCACTTCATTCTAGAGGTTTAGAGAGGGTCATCAAAATAGTCTTCCATAAGCACATGCATATAGTCATCAAAAATTGTAGTCATAGCCCTTTGGTATGTATCTCTGGAATTTTTAGTCCAAATGACATCATATTCCAATAGAAAGTTCCCCAAGCACATGTGAAATTTGTCTTTGGTTGATCTTTAGTATAAATCCTTATCTGGTTATAACCTAAGAATCCATCCATAAGTGATAGCATTTCATATCCAGCTTTGAGGTCTACTATGATGTCAATGTTTGGTAGAGGAAAATTATCTTTGGGAAAAGATTCGTTGAGATCTATGAAATTTGTGGAGATTTTTATTTCACCATTTGGTTTGGTGACATGCACAAGGATTGATACCCAATCTGCATAATCAATAGAATGAATGAATCCAACATCTAGAAGTTTCTTTAGTTCTACCTTGACAAGGAATGCAATATGTGGATGCATTTTTCTTAGCTTCTCTTTGTATGGTTCAGCATTAGGTAGTAGTGGTAAGTGATGTAGAACCAATTTAGGATCCAATATAGGCATGTCACCATATGACCGAGAAAAATTGACTCATCTTTCTGAAAAGAATGTTGTGAATTCAAGCTTCTCCTTGGCAGTCAAAGATGTTACTAACTGTATGATTCTAGAATTGTCTTGTGTTCCAATATTCACTTCTTGTGTTTCTTCTATTAGCAATGGATATATCTCTCGATCTATTGGGAGATAGTCTAATATTTTATCCTTAGGCACCTCAAGGAGATTTTCACCTTCGGATACATCCTTTATTTTTACTTTTTCACGGTCAGTAGGCACCTTTCAGTTTTCACTTGAAGACCTATTATTTTTAATTTTACTTTTGTCATTTTAACTTTTGCGACTAGAGGATAGGACAACCTCACCAGAGTATGCTGCATAATCAAGCTCTATGGTAAATCCAACCTTATGATCCCCACTTGGTATTCCTTCATGAATCCCCATGAACTCGAAAATTGCTTCGTCATTCTCAAAGGTGTCCAAACTTGGTGGTTCTTGTTAATCCCAATCTATGAGTTGTGGGTAGACAAGGGGTAAGCCATCATCTATATTATCAAGGGTCATAGTGTAGGAAGATAAGGTAAAGATGGAGGTAGATTCATCAGGTTCCCAAGAGGCAGCGTCAATGGTTTCCCAAAATTTCTTAATCCATTCTTCTCTATTTAAAGGGACTTTTGGATGAGGACTTGGTGGGATTAGCAGGGTATTTATTTTCAAGGGGAGACTCATAAAGTGTTTCAAACAATTTATCTAGGTCCATAAAGGTAGTGGAGGATAGGGAATCCCATTCATATTCATTGGAATTGATATCATAATCCCAAGGGTCCTCATATGTCTTAATCTCATCTGAAGCTTTAGCAACATCACTCGAGGGTAACCTAGTACCCCAGATAGTCACTTTTACTAGTATGAACCCTAGCCCTTGGTGTTTCATTAACTTAGGAGGTTGGAAGGGTTCCCTCATTCCTTTTTTATTTAATCCAAGACCACTGTGTCCATCATATAATTTTTGTTTCATTATTAGGAACCCTTTTGGGTATTGTTCAAATGGAAACTTCTTAATTTTAGTGTCCTCTTCTATGTACAACCATGTGAGGATGTGATCATCTAGAGATTCTTTGGCAAGTTCCCCCCATTTAGTAAAGGTGGTAGGATGATTATGAAATATTACGTTAGGATGCATGGGATGTGGTATTCCATATGACTTTAGTGATTTAGGTGACTTTCCAATGAAAAAGAGACTCTTCATGTTGTATACTCTGCATCCTTTGTCTTGGATCTAGATCTTAGGTGTGGAAGGTGTGATGATTGAAGTGGATGATTTGATGATGGTAGATGTGTCAATGTTGTGAGATGAGGTTGTAGATGAAGTGGAAGGTGAGGCCTCTTGATTGATGGGTACTTTTTGTTCAACAATTCCTCTTAAGTTTGAACAATACTGAAAAGGATCAGGGTCGTCAGGAGTAGTGATTTCATTTCCATTGTACGAAAATTTGAGGCATTGATAGTAGGTGGATTTAATAGATCTCATAGCATGAATCCATGGGAAACCAAGAATAATATTGTGATGAAAATCCAAATCCAAGACATGAAACACTGTGTCCTACATTGTTGGAACAACTCTTATAGGAAGTGAAATTATGCCTTTGGATGAGCGTTCAACATCATCATAGTCTTTGATAGTGATTTTATTTGGTTGATATATACAATTCTCAAAGTATCCCAATGTTTTCACCAATTTTAGTGAGAAAATTGCATATGTAGGGGGTCATTATGATCAGATTTTGGTGTGGAAAATTCTTGCTCAAAGAAGGTGATATGGTGTGGCATTGCTAGGCATCTGACCATGGCCTAAAATGCATTGATATCTAGGTTGGAAGGTATAGAGGCTTCTTGCAATTCTTTTTCAAGGATAGCTCTATATTGTGGGGATGTGCGAAGGAGCTCCAAGATATAAATTTGTGTGAGGGTTTTTCCCAACTGATCGAGGAGATTTTATTGACTCTTTGGTTGTGAATTAGTTGGATGTCTTGGAATAGTTATCTTGGTTTTGCGAGTAGCAACAACATAATCTAAGTTTGTCTTTTTTATGGTGATGGTAGCAATGTGATCATCAAAGGGTCTTATGTTAAGGATGATAGTGTTGTAATCATGTTTGATTATGGAATAATTGGCATTATTGTTGTTGTTCCCTGAACTGGAGGATTTCCCTTTATCATGGTCTTGTAAGGGAGTCTTGAATAGGGTATGATTAGCATTGGTTTTTCGTTGTGAATCTCCTACTGATATGGTTCCATTTCAATGAGGTCTTGAATAATGTTCTTGAGTGTCCAATATCTAGTTGTTTTGTGTCCTTTTCCATGGTGGTATTCATAGTATTTGTCTTCTTTCCATAAATTATGTTTGATCAAGGTAGGTTTATAGTTCTTGGTGTCTAGAAGTGAGATGATATTATATTGCAAATTTTGTTTGAGGATTTATTCTATGGTTTCACCTAATTGAGTGTATGTTCTTTTGACGTGAGGAGGTCCTCTTCATTGTTGATTGTTTTAGACAACATTCAATGTTTGGTTTTGACTTTGGATCTATGTATTTGGTATAGTTGGTGTATTTGATGAGGAGGGACCTTTAAGTTGAATGGTTGGACCTTTGGTCATCATTTTGACATCATCAAATCCACCATTCATGAAATTGTTTCTTCAGGACCAATATTTTATTTTGTCATTACTGGATTTTAGATTTTCTTTGTTTACCTTGACTAGTCCTTTTGTGATAAGACCTTTCTCAATTAGGACACCTTTCTCAAGGATCTCTTCAAAGGTTGTGCAACATTGAATTTTGATTTTTCTCATCAGTTCTCCATTAGGGTTTTCCACAAACATGGTGACTAATTTATTTTTGGGAATATTACAAGGGAATTTGCTAACCAAACCTCACCTATCTGGTAGAACGAGGTGAGTGATTCCCCTCCTTCTTGTATGGTTGTACTCAATGTTGCTAGCGTGATATCATTTTTAATGTTGAAGGCAAAGTGATTGATGAATTTTTCATCTAGTTCACCCCATGTTCTAATTCTTGGAGGAAGGTGTGGAAACCATTCTAGAGTTGGCCCTATAAGGCTTTGTGGAAATATTCTCATCAAATAGTAAGGGTCATATGAGACTTCCATGAATGATGTGTTGAATTCTTGAATGTTCTCTGTTCGATCCCCTATCCCCATGTACTTAAGAAAAGGTGGTGTTGTGAAATGAGGGGGAAAGGGGAAAAATTCCTCCATAGAATAAGTCTTCTTATTGGTCCCTAATTGCATATTTGTCATATGTTATTTAAGGGTCTACACTAAGAAGTCTACAAGAGATGGTGTTGCATTTTTCTAGTTTGGTGTCATGATTTTGTTATTAAGATCATATTTTGGATTGGAATTAGGATTGATGGCTTGTGATGTGGGACCTTGGTTGCCATATTAATTTGTGTTGTTTTGACTTAGGATGAAATTGAAATTTAGGTTTGTTCCAAAGATCATGCTTGCATATGGTATGGTGTTTTGGAATTGAGTTGTAGGTCCTTGATTTGTGCCTTGGTTTTGGAAATTAGGTCCTTGATTTGCAAATAAAGATGTAGGTCCTCGATTGGTGTTTTGTAATGAAGGAATTGTCCCTTGACTGACATTTTGAAATGAAGATGTAGCCCCTTCATTTATTTTTTGTGATGAAGGAATGGTTCCTTGATTGAAATTTTGAAATGAAGTTGTAGGCCCTTGATTGATATTTTGGGATGAAGGGATGGTTCCTTGGTTAGAATTTCGGAATGATGGTAGGGACTCCTAATTACTATTTTTATTTGGGATCTTTCATGATACAATGTGAACCTTTCTAGGTTGAATTGATGAAGGAGTGCATTGAAATTGCAATAAGGACCCTTTATTTTTGTTTTGAAGTGTAGGAATAGGACCTTGGTTTGCATTTTGAGTCAAAGGTGTAGGACCTTGTTAAGTGGAACCTTGATTCATATTTTGAAAAAGGGGGTTTGTAAAGGTCTTACCCATGGAATTGGAGGAACTTCCAACTGTGAAACCTTGTCCTTGTGTACGGGTATGGGTTGCCTTGTTTCCAAATGTTGGAATGATTTGGATATGTGTGGTAGTGATACGCATGTGTGAAGTTATCCGGAGGGGTATGCTTGATTTATTTTGTGATGAGGGCATGCCAAGTGAAAATGGATTTTCAGTTTCTTTTTCTATAATAGTCGAGAGGTCAAAGCCTTGAGGTAACTCGGTAGCCTTTTTAGCTAGTGCATAGAAGTATCTATTAGGGTCAGCACTAACAAGTTGATCAATCATGCTTAAATTTTTTGGGTCTTGATAAGCTCTTTCAATTTCTTGAGGAGTCAATTGTTTGTTGAATTATTCTAGGCTCATGTTTTCCCATGTGTTGGTTAGGTCCCCTTGTGACATGTTTCTTGTAGGTGTAGAATGTTTTGAATTTTTTTCAAAGGTAGTGTCATGAAAAGGGTCACTTGAAAAATCCATGTCCTTTCTTTTGGATTTTGACCTTGTTTCAACCATGTGGGACTTTTACAAGTTGAGGGATAATGCAAGATGTAAATGAGACCAAACTATGTTTTTGGATTTTTTAGATTTTAGGATATGAAAATGCAAGGATGATAATTGCAAAAGGAAACTAGAGGTTAATCAATGATGAGGTAACTAAATGATGCTAAGGTTAAAATGAAGGAAAGCTATGCTAATTCAAAAGGATAATGAGGTAAATGGATGCAAAGGGATATGCCAAGCTAAGGCTATGATGGAAATGAACTATTTTTTATATTTTTGGGATAAAGATGTAGAGTGAAATCGAAGCAATATGAGTCTAAATGAGAGCAAGGTAATGTAAATGAATTTTAAAGAAAGGGTGGAAATCAATATAATGTGAACCCAAGGCAACAAATACCAAATGTTACTGACCATAAGAGGACAACCAAGACTAGGACACAAGACTAAGACCCAAACGTGATAAGGTGACAATAACAAGACAATGATAAGGATAATGGTCAATGACAAATAGAATCTGTAACAAAGAATTTTCAAAAAGCTAAAAAGTCTCCCTATGTTCAAAATATGAAGGCTTGAATGCAACCTAAGGATCAAAGTTTAATTTGTGCAATGCAAAGGATGGAGGAATGCAACCTATAATGCAACGTACTTTGAATGGGAATGCTAAAATGAGTTGGTGAATCTTGCAAGTCTCAGGTTTATAAGTCGAAGGTCACTATGAAATTGTTTTGGTTGGATTTTGGACATAGATTTTAGAAATTTTTGTTTAGTAAACAATTGTGGCTTTGTTTTAAGAAAATGTGTCACATAATTGCAGTTTAGGTTATTAAATGTGGTTTTGGTTATCATTTATGTGGCTTCGTATCTAGAAAATTTGGTTCAGGCAAATGATTGTGGTTTTCCAGTTCTTAGTTATGGTTCACAATAATAGTTGCGGGTCTATGTCTAACAGTTGTGATTTTCCAGAATGTTGCTTTGATAATTTTGATGCTTTTGAAATGGTTTTGATTTGAATTTTGATTATTTTTGATGGAATATGATTGGAAAACATAGAATATAGTATCAAACAATTGTTTTTGTTCTATTTTGATGTGAAAATCTTTGATTTTAAGAAAAAAAGCATGAATCCTATGGTTGGCAAGGATAATATTCATTGGTTTCCCACTTGGATTTCTCTAGCCATGATTCTTCAGAGTGGATAGCCTAGGAACTTGGTAGCATTGGATAGCCTAGCGTTGGGCATACCAAGTTCCGAAGTTTCTATCTCTATAAAGAACTAAAAAAATGTGGGACAACTCCAGAGGTCCGACTTCCTGTGCTAGCAAATAGAAGGATTTTGGCTTCTATAAATAATAGGTGTCTAGTAAGGGCATCTGGTTCAAAGGGTTTTGTGATAAACTCCCTCATGACCTCTCTAAACCCTTAGAACAGGGGATTTCACATCATAAAGATATTGGAGGAGAGCTATCATGCACCACTTCCTGTTGATTGCAAAATTTCCTTGCAATCAAAAATTTATATAGCAGTTCGGAAGGACTTGGCTTTAGCCCATTACCGCTTGGGTCACTCCCTTGGGGTGAGTACTTTTTCCCACCAAGACAGGCCCTCTAATGGGTAAACACAAAAATAGATGGGTTTGGCTTTCTGATCACTTAGTTTGCACAAGGTGAGATTATAATAGCTACCATCCTTTAAACACTAAAATAGTGATTCATTACCCCCTAGTTAAATCTATGTGAGAGAAGAAAATCATTATTTTTAAAGTACCAATGGAAATGTTGTCTAATATAAACCAAACAAGATTTTGGTTTCAAAATAAATCCTTGGACACATGAAAACCTACAAAACCACATATTAGTAGTTTCACAAAGATATCTTAGACTAAGGAAAAGCTGCAAAAACCTTGTTAGCACAAAAGGTAAAAAACTAAAAATTAGAAACTAACAACTAAACCAGATTAGAAGATAAAAAAATTCAACTGAATTGAAAGCTTTAAAGAACTAAACTAAGAGATCATTTTTTTTGTTGCTTCAAAAGAAGTAGTTTTAGGAGCTCTACTCTAGAGCCACACATTGTAAACAAAAGATTAATAACCTAAAATAATACTAGTCTAATAAAAAACTGAAAAGAAAGAAATAAAAAGTGGAAAAACTACAACTCTGTATGGAGTAGAAAAATGTGTCATTTCTTCTAGAAGTTGTGTCATTGTATCATGTCACACCAGGGAAATTGTTTCATATTTTCAAATTAAAATTCTCCCACCCAGTGAGGTCTTTGGCAGATGTTTCACTTCTCATCAAATGTGTCACTACATTTATCAAATGCATCACTTGTTGGAAAATGTGTCACTGAGTCTATCACTTGCATCATTTTGTACCTAAAATCTAAAAAACAAGCAAAAAGCCACATGAAAAATATGAAAAACTAGTGTTCACTTTGGGTTCACCAATGTAAGATGGGGTTGGATAATTCCTAGCCTAGATAAAGTGGCAGCTAACACTTCTAAGCTAAAACCACATCTATATAAGAGAAAACAATGAAATCATACGAAAAAATAAAAGCATCAAATCAAAATGCTCCCCATGCTTGAACTTGAATCTCTTCTCTTGTCTCTCCTATTTCCCCTTATGTCAATATTGTCCTCAGATTTTGAAGTAGACTTGTGCAAATATCTAAGAATAGTAAGTAAAAGGTTGGAGATAATTATTTGTTAACTTAAAAATGGGAGAGGAAGGTTTTTTTTATAGACAACCATTCGAATGAATGATCGAGATTGATCCTCTAGAAATATTCCAAGATCGATGGATGAGAATGGATGAGAGGGAGGTTACGAAATGGATGGTGAAGATCAGACTTCTAGAAAGATGCCAAGATCAACGATTGAGAGTTGATGCAACCATAATATGTCATTCATGTAAGAGTTATGATGTTGATGGCTATAACGTCCGATGGCTATGATATAGATGACTATGAAAAAAATAAAGGCCATGAGTAGGGCATCTTTGACCAAAAGGGAGGCATAAATAATTTATTCAAATAATTTATTCGAGAAAAATAAAAATAGAGGAAATAGACAAGTGGATGATAAATAATTCATTCAAATTATTTATTTGAAGAAAAAGAAAAAAAGAGCATTTAATTAAATAAATTTTTAGAATCAGTTTAATTAAATAGGAGGGAAGGAAATTAGACATTGATATGCATTATTTATTCAAAGGGGAGGAGTATGACACATAATTAAATAATCTTGACAATTATTTAATTATGGAAGGATTAAAAGGTCAATGCATAGAAATATAATAATAATAATAATTATCTAACTATAGACAAATGATGAAAGATATTAAATAAATAATGATTTATTTAATTATTCAAAAAAGGGGGTGTTAGTGACAATTAATTTATTTTAATTGATTAGGATAGAATAGAGATTAGAAAGTGAATTAATTAAATAATTAAAAAATATTTAATTAATAGAGGAATATGATCAAGCATAATTAAATAATTAAAATTATTTAATTTTTAGAGGATGATGACCAAAGAAAAATGTTGCTCATAAACTTAGGACATTTTTTTAGTGTGTATAGCCATATATTGCATCCATCCAACCAACATTAAATTTGGTTAAAGAGAATTTTCCCAAATTATCTCTCTATCAAACTCTAGAAACTAGTATGCATTCAATGCATTCTCCTATCAATTCGAACTGATTCAATATCAATCAACTTTATAATCTGTGTCACCATCTTGAAGATCAAATCTTCATTTACATTGGTCACTAGTGTAGTTAGACCTATTATTTGTTTCCTCTATGTCAGTTTGCAGGTGGAACCCTTTTTACATGTAGTTAGTTGTTCATGAATACCTCTTTTAAATTTGGGTCATTGATCATTTCCCTTGGTGCCTCAATCCTACATCTATCATTTATCATCACAACCTTAAAACACAACCATTCGATAAATGGTCCTTCAAATTTCCTTCATTGATAATGTAGATCTTTCCTTTTGAATTTTGGTCATCAATCTTCTCCTTTTGTGTCCTAATCCTACAATCCTCATGTTGGTGGTTTTTTAAAATCCAAGTAGATTTCCTCAAAGCTTCTATGAACTTTCCATGTTCAATAATAAAAGCCTAGGAAATGATTGGCCAGCTTAACGAGCAGAAGAAATAATGCTTGCTCTCCTACACTTAGGGCTCCGTAAGACCCTAGAGGATGATCCCATAGCGTGCTTCTTACCAATAACTAAAAAAATTCAAATACACATTGCATAACAATAGATAAGTTCCCCATCAATAATGAATAGATGAAATCCTTCAAGAAATTGGAAATTCCTTTAAAGATCCAACTCCAATCAGTAGAGAACTTCAAACATAACAAAGATAGGTCGATCTGACTATTATTTTGAATAAATGTTCTAAAATCAAAGCCAAAGATGTGACAAACACAACCATTACTTCAATATTAGTGCCATATCCTAAAGCACAGAGTCAAATGAGAAAGAACTGAATTACATGGAAAATTTTATCCTAAATAGTTAAGATCTATATGAATTGCATTACAAGTCAAGTATCTATACCTAGAATCTATTACTAATGAATCCAGCTACCAACCTGCTTGAACTTACACAATAACTAAAGCATTCAACTGATCCTTTGAACCATAGCCACAATTATAACATAATTCAAAATAAAGAACAATGAAAATTAATGAAACTAGTCTTTGACCAATATTTCACTAATAATTCATAACAGGTATCACAATTGGAGAGAAAATAGACTCAAAAGATTGTCATATTTGACACAAACATGCTTAAGAACCTCATAATTGACAGAATTCTCCTATCTAACTCTAAACTCTAAAACATGGACTCAATGCATATACTCTTTGTATTACAATTCCGCACTCTCAAATATCATATTCAACAAAAGACCCTGTACATCGGCCCAAAATTCCCTTTTATAAAATAAGGGAGCAAAACAAGCTTCAAGCCAGAATGTACACATGTCCACACTTGATTGGGCCAATAGTTTACACATTCCCTTCTATAGTTATATTTTCACTTTACAATTCGAGGGAATGCATATAAGACAAAAGTTATTTCTAATTGTCATGGAGAATAAAACTCGCCTTCCAAAAGGAAATTTGTTAAAGGGAAAATCATCTTTAATCATTGCAACACTTTATCCACATCAACAGTAATCCACATCAGCAATCTGCACTTTGAGCTAGGAGAAGTATGTCTACATTCAATTGTAAATTCTAAGGCTAGACCTGTACTATTCTCGACCAATTCATACTCTCCACCCTCATGCTCATATCCCAAAATCCTTAGTGAAGGCACTCCTCCACAATTCAAATTCTTCTTCAGATGGCCACTTGAAAGCGATAAATTCCTCTATATTTTCTCTATATGGTGCATAATTTACCATCACTGAAGTAAACTCCTTATCAAAATCTTCTAAGAAACTAATAACAAAGGATAGTTTCTCAAGTGTATTATTCAACATACCAATATTATAATTCTTGCATATTTCAATTATTTGGGTTGACATTATGTCACTCATTTGGTCTTTACATGCCAGCAAATGCTTCACCCCATCATAATTATTTTGGATACCTGGTAATGGTGTTAATTCTACTTCATCAAAGTTGGCCTTTAATTCTTTGATCTTCATTTCCATAGGAGCCACATATCCTTGGAACTTCTACTCTACAATTTCATTAAAAAACTGATAAGTTGGCATAACCTTAGGATACTTATCCTTCTAATGCTTTGCATCTATTGCCATGCACATTAATTGCTCAACTCTAGGACTCCACTTATCCAACAATGGGGTAGCTAATTCTTTATCTCTTGGGAACATCCTAATTGCTTGCAACATGGAAGCATAATTTTTATGGACACTATTGAACTTTCCTTGGACCTTTCTATTCAAGTTTCTCAATACAACATCTACAATGACTGAATTGCTTTTCAACATAGAATCCTAGGACTGCTGCAATATTTCCTTAGACTCCTGAATCTGGTGGATTAATTTTTCCCTTGAAATTCCCCCCTTGGACTACTAGCCCTTTCAATTGTAAGGGGCACCTATCCCATATTATATGGAATTATTGTTAAGGATTGTCCCTATGAAGAAGGTTGAGGTTGTTCCATTGTTGGAGTACAAACCTTATGACTAGATCTAGCCTATCCTTGAGACTTCCATGTCTCCATTTTCTGCTTCAATAATGCTAACTCAGTTTCTAACTTTGCAACCCTTTGTTGACTCTTGTTTTATTCCTCAATAAGCTCATTATATTGGAACCTCAGAGTATCCATATCTTTAGTCAAGTCTTCAATAGTAGCTCTAGTGAAATTGGCAACATTCACTACCATATCTGCTACCTCTAGTGCTTGATTATAAGAAACTCTTATTACAACTAGGTGACCACTGAAATTGGCCTGCTCTACAACTATTGGTTTTCTGGATCCAATGGGTAATGACCAAATTTCCAAGGTATCCCATTCTTCACTAAAGGCTGAGACTTTGAGTGCCAGTGTAGCTTCTTCTTTAGTTTGGAGAAGTGGCCTATTGTCCCTTCTTATTGTATCGAACACCAAAACATCAGCAATATCCCATTCTGGGAGTAATAATACTCCACTCTTTTGTACCAATTTCCTACCTTGCTCTAGTGTTATCTCCTTGAAGTTTTCACTCATTTGTTGCATGACATTGGATTGAATAACCATCTATGGAAGCTCTGGGTGTAGACTCCTTTCTTGAGCTACCTTCTCAGCATACACTAGAACATGTGCCCTCCATACAAAATATTTGAATGCATTTGTTTTAAAAAAAGAGTCATCCCTCATGAATTCTCTATAGGCCTCTATTCTCATATCATCAACATTTGTTATTCCCCTTATTTCATCTCTCCCAAGTCTTAGAGAAACTGCTCCAGAACTTGATGGAACATCCTATGAAAAAGATGAAATTCCCTGCTACATGTCATTAGGGGTCACCATGATCTCTTCATCCTCTTGATCAAGATAATCAACCACTTTTGTCTCTTTAATCCTTTGTCTTTTGAGTGATGGTGGCCGTGTTGGAGAAGAAAACCTTGAGGGAGAGTCTAGATCAACAACATTCAATAAAAATTGACCTAAAGGTGATGGTAGTGATTTCTTAGGAGACATCATTCTAGGTTTTTTTGAAGTAACAGAAGTGGGAATTGTTCCCTTCTTTCTAGAATATACCCCAACCTTTGATGGAGGCTGGTAGGTTGGTCTTTCCTCCAATCTTACTTCAGGATATTCCTCAATAGCCTATGACTTCCCTTTATCCTCCACCATGCACCCAGCTTTCAAGACTCCTACAATGCTCTCAAAATTTTCAATAGCATATGTGGCACTATTCAATTCACCACTAGTATTTGGCATGGGATTATATGCAGGGTTATTTTCTTTCTTCTTCCCCATCATCTTGATAAAAGGTATATATTTTTCTTTTCTTTCCTCCTAATCCTGCAAGCTAAGGATGTTTCTGGTGATATCCTCAGGGAATTATAAGTTGTGAATAAAGACATCGGTCCTATGCTTTGCCTTCATTTGAAAAATAAAACCCTCAAGATCATGGTTCCTAGGGCATACAGTGTGCAACCCATAAGGCTTAATCAATGTCCACAAATTTGTCCATCCTCCTTTTACCATGACAAAATCAACAAAATCTATATACTCAGGAAAGAAATATCCTTTCTTCTGTTCTACTAACAAGTGGACCATTTGGGCACCTCCCAACTGTCTCATAAATTCTAAGAATCCAATTCTTAGAGGCACATCCCTTGGCAAAGCATATAGGTTGACAATAGTGTGATATACCTTGAAAATAGTTCAATTATAGTAAGGGATGATATCTCCCCAATTGTGTGTCAAATTCAACTTTGACCTCCTCTCCATTGGCCTCAAGAAATCATGAATATCCTTTGTAATTTTACGTGGATCATAAATCAATGATCTTATTTTGTTTTTATGAATATATTGTTTGTATTCTGTTTTTGTTTATGATTTTTTTAATTCATTTTCTTGTAACTTATTTGCATTTCTAAATACTTGCCTTCTTTGTTTACTTTTTGGTATGCTTCCTCTTCTTGTTTTTTTTCAACTTTGTATCACTTTTTGTATTTTGTATTTTTATTTTATTTTTTTGACCTTTTATTTTGTTCCCTCCTTTATTTTGGAATTTTTCATTGGGGTTGTATTGGCTTGGTGTTTTTAGTTGTTTGTTATTTTTCTCTGCTTTTCTTTTATTTCTTTCTTTTTTTCTTAATTTTATCTTTTATTCTTTCCTTTGTGGTTTGTGCCCTACTTCTCCCCCCCCCTCTATTTATCTTCCTCTCCAGCTAGTCTACAACTAATAATTTCTCATCCTCTTCAAATATCTATCCCAATGATGCATCACAGAGTATGATCCGAAACATTGATGAAAAACTCCAACACAATCAAATCCAGAAGTAGCAAAAACTAATCAATGATCTTCTCAATCTTAACCCAAAAATATTATGAAACACCACATAATCAAATTCATGGTCATATCTATCTAGAATTCTAGTCCAGTGTTGGATAAGCATGTCAATATCACCCTCTTTCTTCTTTAATTCCATATTCTTCCCAAAAAATCTCTCTCCCTTATACAAAAACATTTGCATCAATAAGGAAAACCATCTAAAGCCAACTAGTATTTTTCCCTCTTTTAGAGCTATCAAACACTCATGCATTTTATCTTCTAGATAAGTAGAAAAATTATATATCACATTAAAAGCTAGAATCTGGAGATGTAAAACCATATACATGAGCTCAGTAGGAAAGGTAGTCTTTATACTGATACCAAGAACTTGACATAAGGAACAAACTATATTACTAAAATAATTGCAAAATTAGTTTAGGGGAAAAGGTTTTGGCTCATTCTTGCCAATCACTATCTTATTTTTATCTTTTTCCACTCTTGTGGTAACTAGATGAGGAGGTAACAGAGAGGTCCTAAACAAACCCTTTGTATTTCTATATTCTTCTGTGAAGGATTGAATGTCAATTGGAACCATATCCCTATTCCATTTGTGCAGATCAAATACATTCACAATCTCCTCTTTGGTTATTAAATAACCATTTCCACACCATCATATGTCCTGATGATTTGGTCACAAGGTCGTACCTCATTGCAATATCCTTCAACAAGTCAACATCCAAGTATACATTTGGCACTACCAACTTGACAAGGTCTAACCTCCAAGGATTACATAGAGAGGCACCCAAGTTCCTGTTCCCAAACCAATTAGACAACAACTGCCACCCAATGTATGATACTTCAACATCTTGATTTACACACTATTTATCAGTTAACCCTTCAACAACCTGGGGTCCGTAATTAAATTCCTTTCCATCAATTTTCTTGTTAGTGGAGGGTTTCAATATATCTATGACATCCTAAGAAAAGGACCTAGTGGAATTTTGGGAGCCAAAAATTCGGGCTTTGGATGTCGTTGCACAAGATAGATTAGAATTCAAAATAGGGTTTTAAAATATTGAAAAGTCTATGGGGTTTAACCTCTAGCTTTACAGACTTAAACACAACAATTTCACAAATTGAAGACTCCTAAAATTTATTTATGCAAGCTTTAAAGCAATGGCAATTATTCTAGGCTTACAGGAAATTTCTCTTGTCGCTTGGTGTGGAAAATATTTCTCAGTGCCGAATTCAACACAAAAATAGAAATTTGAGAAAATTTTAGCATTAAATTTTGGTGGCTCGGACTGAACTCCACCATTACTATTCACTCAACCGAGAAACAACGTCTAATCATACAACACCAACCCATTTTGAATATCAGCCATTGATCTCAATCCAGGCATGCCAAAAAAAGCAATACAAATTGAGTCAATCACAGTTTGAAAGCGCCACATGCATCCACCAAACTCTAGACAAATGAGAACTGACTAAAAATACACAACCTTAGCATAGGTGGGTCCCACCTTGATCACATATTATCTGGCACAACATCCACGTGTCACTTGTTCATGTACCTCACAACGTTATTAATCCTATCATTTTAATTGCATGAGGTCTGCAAGGAATGACCATGATTTATTGTTTCATGATAGTCATTGGTTGAATAATATTCATTAATCTATATTCGAACAAGGATTGGGCCCCGTGACTGTAGGTGACATGTGGCAACATCTCACACATCTTACAATACTTTAGTGATGCCATTAGAAACTCTTGTAAGGCCAGTGGGGAATGGTAACTATCAAGCCTATCAAATTGATAGTCAGGAAATCTACACATGCAATAATTGTTATTCATAAAAAGGGGACCGAATAGGAAGATGGGGCATGACCCTTAAGGTAAGGAAAAGTAGACATAATTATATAGTTATGAAAATTTATTTGACCCAACATTAAACAAAAATTAAATCTAGTCCTAGCATGACAAAAGATCAACAGGTTAGGTAAAGGGGTTGGTTTATGAATGACCTAAAAGGCCTCAGCCATGAATTATGTGTGTGAGAATATGTGAACTAGTTAAGAAGATAAACTAACACACCAATGAAACATTAAATCAAAGGAAACTAATTAAAAAGATAATAAAAATTATAAATAACAACAACTCCTTCAAATGCGTCCCATTTTCCTCTATCTCCAAGGATTCAATACAAGTTACTCGCTCTCAGTTGGTGTAAGGAGCAACTTGTTGGAATGACAACTTAGGAGAACACGATTTATGCAACATGCATTTTATTGCTAAATGATTGAAACTATGAAGCTAAAAAATGAAATGCTATGAACTTGAAATGCTTATGCTAAGATGCCGATTTGAGTGCAATGATAGTAATTATTCTAAATTCATAAAATATAGGATCCTTTTCAACTCACAAGACGTTTGTATTTATAGATTTTTGGAGGCAAGAATCTAGTTGGCCAAGATCAATGGTTGAGTTAAAACCTATCAATATGAATGGTGAGAGATTAAGAAGTTGAGAAAAAGATGGAAGGTTGAGAGAAAAATGAGAGATGTTTCCTCCTACACAACCTTCTCCATTCAAAAATGAAGGAAAGTTGTCATTTGTGCACTTCATTTATGAGGAGTTAGTTGGTAGTTGAGGAAAAATCCTAATTACATGTGATAAATAATTAGAAGCTTCCATAATTTAAATAAATAATATTTAATTATGTGTGAGATATGATAAAAAGTGCTTTAATTAAATATGAATAGAAGAAAGTTTCTAATTAAATATTTTAGAATATTTAATCAAATGAAAAGAATAAAAGCTTTGAATTAAATATTTTAGAATATTTAATCAAATGAAGAGAAGAAAGTTTCTAATTAAATATTTTAGAATATTTAATCAAATGAAGAGAAGAAAGTTTCTAGTTAAATATCTTAAAATATTTGATTAAATGGAGAGAAGAAAGTTTCTAGTTAAATATTTTAGAATATTTAATTAAATGGAGAGAAGAAAGTTTCTAATTAAATATTTTAGAATATTTAATTAAATGGAGAGAAGAAAGTTTCTAATTAAATATTTAAGAATATTTAATTAAATGGAGAGAAGAAAATTTCTAATTAAATATTTAAGAATATTTCATTAAATGGAGAGAAGAAAGTTATTTTAGAATATTAAATCAAATGAAGAAAAGAAAGTTTCTAATTGTAGACATGGAAAATGTACAAGTTTGTTTTGGCACACCTGATCCCGATCACTAACAACATTTCCTCTTAAATCATATTCTCGGTATTTCATCACATTCTATCTCTTAATTTAATAAATAATTATTTATTGAATCGAGTCTTCCTTTGTCAGTGATTAAATTAAATCAATTTAATTTGATTAACCTTACATCCCTGTTTAATTAAATAAATCATTTTATTTGATTAAAATATCTAAAGTCCTCTTATTAAATTAAATAAATTAAACCTTATTTGATTTAATCTAACATGTTCTTTCTTGATTAAATAAATCAAATCATTTATTTAATAAATCATTTCTTCTCAATTCTTGACTTAAAATTAATTCATAAATCTAAGTCTAAATTGTCACATCATCTAATTTTTCATTAAGTTAATCAAATCTTAATTAACTTAATCCCTCTCCTTAAAATCCTCTAGAGAATGCAAGTGGCACAATAAATCAATTAATTTGATTTATTAATTCACCTATTTTCTCTCAACATGGCATCAAAAAAGGAATATTCTTTTATTTCTCAAAATTCTACGATTTTTTTTATGTTTTTTGCTTACATACAGGAAACTGCACTGCGGGTAGTTCATGTGGTCCTGTATTGCACCGCCTACTCAAATGCGGCGCTGTATTGCACCACACCCATCGAAATTCGCGGCATTGTCCTACACCGCTTCCCACTTCCCGCTTTTAAATTTCAAATCTCTCCACACTTCACCACTTGCAAACTCCATCACCCACTGAATTGCACCGCACCCATAGTCTTTGTTTCTGCAGGGCGCCGCACACAGTCAACCGTGTGGCGCCATATAGCACTGCCTATTTACCAAACTGCACCGCACCCACTAACTGCACCGCACCCGCTAAACTCTACCGCGGAAACAGTCTGGTTCTAATGGGATTTTTTATTTTCAGATTTTCTAACTTTAGACCTGTTTGTTGAATTGGTGTTCTCTATTTTCTGTCATTTTGCAAGTTGGAGCAAAGAAGAGGCAAAAAGAATAAATTCATAATGACATCATGTTCACCAAACCCAAAGTGTTTCTAAACACTAAAGTGTTCTTCAACACTCTTTACAATATTTGTTAAGTATCTTTGGCCTGAGGAACACTAAATTCACTTTGGGTTTAAAAAGAACAAACAAGTTATTATTACGACATCATGCTATTTTTGTACAAAGTGTTTTTAAACACTAAAGTGTTCTTTAACACTCTTTAAGAAATTTTTTAAAAATCATTGATCTTAGGACACTAAATTTCTTTATGGTTCTAAAATAAACAATCAAAATTTCTTTTCAAAAGTTGCCAAGGGGCTAAAAAGAACCTTAGACAAACATACTAGATTTTTTTTAAAGGTTAAAAATTGAACAAGACAATCTCACATTTCATTTGGTGCTTAAAAAGAATTCATCATTGCTTTGAGGAGTTTAAAATTGAACATGTGTTTTTCATGGTTTGTAATCCTTTTTGCAAAATAGTATCATTTGAAAAGGTATATGCGCTTCTCTCGTGCCTCACGACGATCTTGAGAATCAAAAGCCTTTTTTGGAGATACTAATTTGCATAAAATATTGCCTCCACATTTCAATTTGGGAGCCTAAAATTGAACAAAACATGCGAGTGTGAGCACGACATATTGCAGAGGTTCTCCCCTTTGTTTTTCAACAAAGGTTGTGTGAACAAGGGGATATGTTAGCTTGCTATTGTTTGTCCTAGCAGGCCTGCCTTGTGGGAAAAATTACTCACCCCAAGGGAACGACTCAAGCGGTAATGGGATAAAGCCAAGCTCTTCCAAACCACTATATAAATTTGTGTTCACGGTGAAAGCCATGGACAATGGCAAGCGGTGCATGATAACTCTCCCCTAGTATCTTTATGATGTGTAAAGCCCTTGTTCTAAGGGTTGGGAGATCTCTCACAAGGATTTTATCATTGCACCCCCTAAACTGGATGTCCTTGCTACAAACTTTTGTTTAGTAGCCAAAAAATACCTTATAATTGTTGGTGCAAGAGGTCATGTCCTCTGAAGCCGCCCCACGTATACATGCGATTCTGTTGTAGAGATGAAAAGTATGCCATGGGAGATTCATGTGTACTGATGCTTGGCTGACCCGAGAAGTGTGTGCTGAGCCAGTGTGGTCAAGCATCTAGTCATCCACATAGAATATGCGCAGCTGGATTCATCCAAGTGGGAACCTGACAAATATTGTCTTTTCCAGCCTAGGGTTGTACATGTTCTTTGAATCAAAACACTTTGCTTGGATCTAAAATAGTGGAAAAAAAGCAGTCAATGAATTATCAAAATTTCAAACCCTTTGGAAGAACAAATACCTTGGAGGTGTCCAAATGTTACTATTTGTCCCTAGGGGTTCTTATCTCTAGAAGGCGTCTAAACATTCAAACATCTCAATTTGTTTCTCCCAAAGTCAATGCTAGGTAACCTTTACTTTGATTTGCTTGATTTCCACATAATGCACTTTGTGGGATGCAAGAAAATTAGGATATTGGACATTCAGTTTGAAAAACTAAGCAAGAAGTGTTTGTTGTAAAAAGAACCAAACCTAAGCAAGATAACAGACAATTGAACCACACATGTGCTTGCAATCTTCTATCTTATGGTTTTCCATGAGAACATTGATCTTTTGGTTTGAATTACTCTTAGCGAAAAGCATGTTCTTCAATATCTTGGTCTAGTCAACAAGTCCTCATAGGATCATCTAGGATCAAGTCAAAACACTTCATCCATCCAAACATTTATCAAATTCCATTTCACCAACAACTTTTGGAATTTTGAAAACATCATTCATGCTAGACTTTTGAAAAATCAACATCATTACATTTGACTCAATACACCTAGTCAAGTTATCAATCCTCTTGAACAAATTTACCTTTATGATAACACAACTTCCTACGGTCTACTAGTTCACAATCACTTTGATTGGCTTAACACACTTAGCCAATTTATTCTATTGAGCAAATTTCTCTAGGATAACACAGCTTCCTAGGGCTCACAAAGTTCACCATCATCTTGTTTGACTTAACACACTTAGTGAAACTATCCAAATCAAATCAAACCAACTCCTAAAGTCTAGCATTGATCCAAAGTTTCTAAAAATTTCAAACACCCATATCACTCACACTTTCATCCTCCATCTCATCATTGGTCCTAAAACCCTCAAAGGTTAGCAAGGTCAAAACACAAGAGAAACATGGAATATAAACTCGAATCATACATCATGAGTAATCCAAGTCAACCAAACTATCCAAGTCTCACAAAGCCAATTGATTGTCAAAACTCACATTTATGCATGGCATCATTATCTCCTCCAAACCTCAAAATTTTTGAATACCTTTCCCAATTGTAGATTTAAATGCAAGTCCAAACCTGAAAATCTATCAAGCAAACACTCAATGCATTAGTTTTCCAAACAACACTATCCCACCAAATCCATACATGCCAAGTACAACTTTACCAGTCAAGAACATTTAAAATCCATACTTGGTGAACTTTGGGATAGATACGATTGCAAATAAAACCAATGTTGTTCAAAATCCTAGCAATATGTTGACAACTCTAGATGTTCATCCTAGCCAAGGTAACCCCATGCAAAATCAAAGTTACCTAAATCAATTCAATATGATTCCCAGCCACAACAATGTTCAAAGTCAACCTATAATGCCAAATCAAAACATCATATCAAATCCTCTCATTTTTCCAACAATATCACAACAACAGATGACAACCATCCAAGCAACCCCAACGGTTAACACATCTATCATTTCTCAAGTGTATCAAGGACCAAGAATCTCAATCGCACCATTCACCACTCAAACCTTGGCAATCAATGAGACCGTTCCGCTCACCCCAAAAATCAACACCATCCCCAACCCACCACCACCACCGCCACCACCACCAAAACACAACATGAAAAATTCATTCTCCATCATGTTGCAAGCCGCTCAAGAAGTTTCCCACCAAAAGGCACTCCAAAACCAACAAGCTGCACAACTAGCTACTCAGCAAGCACAAGCACAATTAGTCACCCAACAAGCCGCACAAGCTGTACAAGCAGCGCAAGCAGCCCAACAAGAATAGGCTCAAGTTCAAGACCAACACCAAGCTCAGCAGGTGCAATCACAATTCCAAGCACTATTGCAATCAATCCATCAACAAGTGCATCAACAAGTAGCTCAACAACAAGCCCAACAAAAAGCATTGTTGGCACAACAACGACACGCCCAACAATAAGCATTGTTGGCTCAACAAAAAACACAAGTATTACTCGCTCAACAAATCTTGCAACAAATTCCCACCACAATTGTTGAAATCAAAAATCAAGATCAATCTATCAATGAACACCTTGAAGATGTTTCCACCCCAACCAATGATCAAATCAACACACACCAAGAGCCACTTTTCAATCATGATCAAAATTCACCAAAAATGCCCAACAATGATCCAATTCAAGAAATGTAAACATCACTTGGTCTTATGGTTGAAGGCATTGACAATCTCTCCACCATAACGACTAAGGACAGTGATCAAAATCAATCTATCAATGAGCACACTGAAGATGTTTCTACCCCATCTAGTGATCAACTCAACATTCATCAAGAGCCACTTTTTAGTGATCTATTTCAAGAAGTGTGTTAGAATTATTTGATCCCATTGACATAATCTACGATCCATCAACCAATGATCATGTTGAAAATGTCTCTACATCACCTAATGAGTTAGAGGACATATCTCAAGAATTTATTCCAAAACATGATCAACATATTTCACCAAAGTCTAGCAATGGACCTTTGCAAGACATATTGACATCCTTTGACCTCATGGTTACAAATATTGAAGAAATCCTCAACTCACCATTTGATCCAAGTCCACTCAAAGATCAAGAGGATATTGAGCCACTTCCCATGCCTTATGACGATGTCCAAGAACCCTTTGAAAGCAATCCATCCTTTGAAATTGACCCATGTCAAGAACTTGATCCAAATCATGTCGAAAGCAATTGTGAAATCACTCAAGATCAAGAATTTGTATCTCCAAGATACTATAATGATCTAATGGGAAATCTTCTATCTATACAAGATATCACAACTGATGATCATATTGATATAGCACATATTCCTCCATCTACCCATGATATGCTTTCTTTGGATGGACATGTAGATGATCTTCATTCAAAACAAGGGTCTCAAACTCTTGACATCATTGCCAAGGAACAAGAGTCTCCTACTCTTAACACTTGTACACATGATCGAAGTGTAGAAAAATCTTGTAGAAACATATCAAAAATGGATCATGAAGAAGGCTCCTACATAAGTCATGAATCAGAAACACCCTATGAAATGAATCATGAGGAAAAATTTTATACACTTCTTGAAGAAGCATTGCCATCTGATATCTCACAAGATCAAGACAAAGATATCAATCAAGCATTTATCCCACTTATGGAGGATCCTATCAGTTATAAACTTGGATCACTTGCCTTTCTTAAAGAAAGCTATCTTATCAATAAAGAAGCTACCACTTTTGAAGATCCACCATAGAGTAGAGAAGGATTAGCACCTTGTTTCCAAGGAAAATCATATCCTATTGCAAATAAGTTTTTTCAGCATATGAATTATCAAGGCAAAGGATTAGGCCTACATGAACAGGGTATCTTGGAACCAGTGCAGATTGTTGGCAATCCTAAACATCAAGGCCTTGGTCATTCAACAATCAAGGGCTCTCAACATATCAAGGATACTTCTATAAAACTGGGGGCAACATCGTCTCAAGCAAACATCAACATAGGGAGCACAAAGAATATTTATGATGAAACCATTGTCAATATTACAACTAGCCACATCATGAATCTTCATCCACCCATCACCCCATCCATGAATTGGGACCAAAATCAAAAGAAAGATTTGAATCAAAGCATGAAAAATTTCATTAAAGAAAAAAAAGTAGCGAAGCACGAAGGAAAAATCAAATACAAATGGACACCAAAGAATACAAAGAATGACTATCCCTATCACACTCCATTAGTCAAAGAAACTATGGGGAAAAATAAACAAGGGAAGAGTATCCATCAAATATGTCCATAAAGGAAAAATAAAGATTCTCAAGCAACATACAAAGTGTATTAGGCTGTTGGTCCTAATTCCATGCACACTTTATTATCCACCCATCATTGCTCATCTTCCCAAGTTTGGAAAGTCAAAAGTTACAAACTGTCAGCCAATCCATATGTTACTCCTAAACACACTCCATCCTTGCCTCCATACATGATATCCAATTCTCACATTGACCATGTGTTGGCAATGACCCTTTATCATAAGGATTCAGAAGGCACTCTATCGTGATGTGCGTACAAAGACAAAGTTAACTCCGATATAAGCAAAGTAGAACAAATTTCTCAAAAGTTGCATTCAAGTGCACGCATCTTGGAAAAGCAACTTCTTCAAGCAGGATATCGATGGTGGCACATTATGATAGAAGCATCAACATCAGCAGCATGAGGTGCTTCAGCATGAGCTTAAAATCTCTCAAAAAATATAAAAAAATCAAAAAATATAAAAATCCTAAAAAAAATCAGAAAAAGGATTGAAAACAGTAAAGAAAAAAATCATTCTCTAGCGAAAACCATTTCAGTGGTGCTTTCGATAGGTACCATGATGAAAACCTAGAAAACAGGCGTCATGTGTAGAATTGGGCATCTACGTGCGTCATTTCAATAGAAAGCATCTTATCACATGCATAATAAAGCCAACATCACAACCATATCATTCATTCATCCATGAACCATTTATCTAGCCCATTACCATCTATATACCTTATCTTGACCTTGACCAAGTTTGGTATAGACTTCACACGTGTTTATGGTAAACATCTTGACATGGTTCATTTTCATTGATCCCATCCAATCCAACATTATTTGAGCCTTGAAGCATTATCCGAATGAGAATCGCTCATGCAAACACCTTATCTTATCGCAAGGTGATCCATATCCATTCATCCATCCGTCTATCCAAGAATCCACCCATGGTCATTCAAACATTGCTAGACACTGGGAGCAGATATTTACATCTTGTTTCAGGAATAAATCTTGATATATATCATCCAACTTATGTGGTAATCCAAACATTGGAAACACCTGAAATCAAATTGGGCAAATCATTTGAGAGCACGAATCCAAATCACTATCCCATGGAATATTTTGACAGGAATATGTTCCTTCTCAAGTTTTATCTTTCGTTAAACATCAATCAAACAATTCATATCAGTCACATCTAATGTGCACGTCAGCGTCACATCAAATCATCAAAAAAAAATTGTTCCAAATCAAGCTTCATCAATCTTGATCAATCAAATCCAGTCAATTATCACCTTGTTTGACTTAACACACTTAGTCAAACTATCATCTTTTGCATGAGTTTAATCTAGGATAACACAACTTCCTTGGGTTTACAAGTTCAATATCATCTTTTTTTGGCTTAACACACTTAGCCAAATTATCAAATCCAAAATCACCTCGTTTGACTTAACACACTTAGTCAAACTACCCTCGTGTATGAGTTTACTCTATGATAACACAACTTCCTAGAGTTTACGAGTGCATTATCACTTTTGTTTGACTTAACACACTTAGTCAAACTATCAATCCATCAATCTAATCGATCAACATTAAGCTTGGTTTTCAACACAATCCCAAAACAAAGCACTGATATCATCACGTATCCATATTCAAATTGTCAAAATCATGCAAAAATCCAAAAACATTCAAAAAACATTCAAAAATCCATCAAAATTCAAAAACATCAGAAAATCAAAAATTGAAAACATGTCAAAAATCCAAAAAATTAAAAAATAGTCATCTTGCTGAACTACACTGTCTCTAAGCTTAAACATAGGCAAGGCCATCCTTGATCGGCCCCTATGACACAAAAAACCAAAAACATTGAAAAATGTGAAAATACCAAAAACATTTGCAAAACACTTCAAAGATACCAAAAATAGCCTCAAAACATTTGAAAACCCAAAATGGTGCATCCTTTTCATCTTGCTTTCACCCATGATTGTCATCACTCATAATAAAATCAATTGTCACCTTCATCCTTTGGTAAATCAATCAGAAGCAAGTCTAGCAGGTTCAAAAGTGAACACCTAATCGTCAAAGTCTTCAAGTCTAGATCCGTAAGTCAGCAAGTTGGTCAACTTGATGTATCAATAGCTTATCATCCAAATCAAATCACATCAAAACCCTAATCACAACATGTCCTAGGAATGCGACCTTCCTACGATGGACATTAGCATTAGGTAATCACCTTCGTTTAGTCTTTGGCTAGTGGTACGAAGAACATTAGCTTGTCTATTTACTTTATCTTGGTCTTTTTGACTTATCTTATTTTGCACTCATTCCAGGGACCTCTCGATGATGCCTAACCAAAACAGGTTTAGAGAGAAAGGAATGGGGCAATGATCATTAAATTTTTGTCTGTTGTGCTTGTTGGATGTTCTTTTAAAATAACTTGGTGAATAATTTCGTTGTTGGGTCTGTCCTAGCATGGTTTCTGTATGTCAAGTGTGAACAAGAGCACTCCTATTTGATTATCGAGTCAGAGTCCATCACACTAGGTGCAACGCCATCCTGGTTTTTAATACCTTGATGCATCGCACCTATTTGTGTTATCAAACATAAGGAACGTTATGCTCTTTATCTCTCCCATCCCTAGATAAGCAATACATCATCATCTTTCATCATCATTTTAATAAAGTTGGCTTGTTGAACTTCTACATCTTCTTGGATTCAAGGGTTGATCACTCTCATTCCTCTATCCTCTTTCACACTAACAATGCATCCAGCCTACATCCACACTTGCATCCTAAATAATCATGTCATATCATCATAGGACAACATCAACCATCTCATCTATCATGTCATATCATTTGCATAATAATTTAAGATGTTTATAATAATATAGATTTGTTATTCTAAGAATCTTCCAAACATCTCATTTACATCATCATTATCATATAGATCATATAGTCTAGCCATCCATACATCCATTTTTAACCTCTTTTTCGTGAGATCGACCTCAAATCGAATATTTCGCTTGATCTCTCAAGGGGGCAATATACTAACGTACTTATTTCCGCTGGGGCATCCGAAAAAAATCAGAATTTTTTTAATTTCGATGTCAGTGGCATCATTATTTGAACCAATGCAACAAGTACATTGCTTCAAAGAGGGGAAAAATGTAGACACATAAAATGATCAACATCATGCATCCTTCTCTAATCATGCATCCAATTCTTCTATTAATCAATTAAAACAATTTATTGATTAATTTCCTAGCTTCATCGTATTTAATTAAAGAAATCAAATTATTTAATTAAGTCCTTAAGTTCTTCTTATTTGATTCAATAAATCAAAATGATTCAAATCAAATATCAAACTCCTAAAATCCTCTAAGTTAATTAATCTAGATTAATTAACCTCTAATCATAATCACCCATTCTCCAGCTTTTGACTCAACTTGAGTCAAATCTAAACTCTCAACTAACCCACCCACTTGCACCAATAAATCATTTCTTTGATTTATTAATTCTTCTAATTACTTTCAAAAGGGAATCAAGATGGAATATTTTGTCAATTTGAATCTTCCCTCCAAAGGACTTGTCCCTTCAAACAAAGCATTAAATGCTCTTACATGTCTCTTGCACAAGTCAAAGTTAGCATTTAATGCACCTTTCATCCCCCCTAAACATGTCATTTTATGCAAAATTCAAATTTGAAATTGGCACATTGGCCAAGACTTGCACATTCCTCACCCTCTCACACCTTGACAAGTGTCATCTTGTCATTGGCTTGTGAATAATCCCACAATCATCAAAATCTCTCAATCTCTCAACCTTGAATCTATAAAAGCAAGGGTTTTCAACAACACAATGGGACAACACATTTTTATGCAAGGTTACTCTCTACATGCGAGAACTAATCTTGCTCTTCATCACAACATCACTATCATCATCTTATCATCTTGGCATCTTTTGCTTATCATGGATTGGGAAAGGGTTGTATCCTACATGACAGAGTGGCACCAATCCACTATGAGATAAGGGTTAATCATGTTTGCATATGATTTTGTTTAGCTTGCATTGTTTTCATCAGTTGCATTGTTTAAACATGGTTAATATTTCATAGGGATGTCTAAGTTTGCTGATTTAAACTAACTTTTGTGCTAACAACATGAAATTGTTTAAGTCTCTCTTGCAGATTTTGATGTCCACACTAATTAAATATTTTAGAATATTTAATTAAATGTGAAGTGAAAAGGAATATTCTATAATATGAGATTTCAAATTTAAAATCATGATAATTAATATAAATAAATAATTAAATTTATTTATATGTAGATTACTTTTAGAAAATTAATTAAATAATTTATATTTAATTAATTAACAAGTTTGATTAACCGTGAACATTTTTAGATGTGTACATTTTGCCCCTCTTTGAAGTGATGTGTTTTAAGCATTGCTTCAAAGAATAAAAAAGAATTGCCCCTAACCTTGAAAATTTACTGATGATGCCATATGCCCCCTCAGGAGATAAATCACGTGATTTGAATGATGATGATGATGATTGAAAGAATTGAGATTATTTTTGGAGAGAATTCGGCAATTTATCTCTTGAAATAGCTCTTTGTGTAGTAAAAATAAGAATAACTTCCATTTTTTTACCCCCTTAAAAGGTGGAAAAGATGAAGTCATTGTCATTTGAATAGTAGCCTTTTGCATTTTTCAGAGCTCTGAGAAGAATTTTCAAGATGCCAATCCATTACGAGTGCCACTAATTCGAGCAAGCCCACTATCATCAGAGACCAGCAGTGTACGGACCTCTGATAAGATATCTCGATCCTCTTAAATTTTTAATGCATTTTTAATGATTTTTTTAGTTTTTAGGATTTTTGCAGGCCTGTTTTAGTGCATTGATGTATGCTTTAGCATATACGAGCTGTAGTTTAGTGCATAGATTAGGTAGATTAGCACATCCAATCTTGCACATCGAAGAGTTGTTTTAGCGCATAGGTAAATAGATTAGTGCATCGGTGAATAGATTAGTGCATCTACCAAAATGGCACATAGGAGCTAATAGAATAGTGCATACGATGCTCAAATAGTGCATAGAGTAGAATAGTGTATACCCTAAGTATTTTAGTGCATACCCTTGATAAACTAGTGCATTTATGAATTAGTTCATTTAACCTTTGTTTTAGCGCATCCATGGATAAAGTAGCACATTGATGATTTAGCGCATTGATGAACTATTTTAGCACATCGATGAAATTTTCCTGATTTGACATTTTTGAGGTTAATTTGGTGCTTTGCTTGATGACTGTTGCTATATTAGACAAGTGATTTGATGATTTTGAATAACACCAAGGATAGATTAGCCTAATTTTGGTAACGATTTGATAAATTTGTCTTCGTTATTGAAGAACAAATAGTAATGATGATTCTGATAAATTTGCTTTCCTGATTGAAAGACAAATAGTAATGATGATGATGTTGAGCCGATTAGCTGTTAAATTTGTTTCCATGTTTGAATAAAGAAACAAATAGTATAAAATGATAAATTTGCCTCCCCGCTTGAAGAACAAATACTAAATGATTTGATAATTTTTCTTTCCTAATTGAAAGAAAAATAGTGATGATAGATTGATGATGTTGATATGATTCACTTGATTTGATATGATTTGCATGATGCTTTCTTTTGATAATCCTTTCTGATGATTTGACATTTGATGTGTTTGATGTTTATAGGAGGATTTTAATATCATCCAGATCGGAGAGAGATTTCCCTGGACATGAGACATGATTCCCAGGCTATCTCACCCAAAGATAGGGGTGATCGTTAGATGTGGCTTGGGTTCTCTTCTTAGGATCCCATAGTATAGGGTCAATAGGGAACTATTGAATGCATTAGTTGAGAAATGGCACAGTGAGCATAATACCTTTCACTTGGCAATTGGAGAGATTACTGTGACACCTAAGGATGTGTACAGGATTCTAGGCATCCCAGTAGTTGGTGAGCTTGTGATTTATGATCACAAGGAGATTGGGGGGATAGATGCCTTATGAAGAGTCTTTCAGGATCCTCATGCTAGTAGGTATGAGATTGCATGGAGAGACATGGTACAGAGATATTCCCCTCTTCCATCAGTTTTAGCAAGTTTCATTGGTGGCTTCCTTTGTCCTGATCACAAATCAAAGGGACTATCAGTAGGCTTGGGTTAGATTCTGGAGAACATGCTCCTCCATCAGACCAAATATGCATGGGGATCATGCATGCTTTCCCATATATACTATGATCTTAATCAGGTGGTATATATAGATGGAAATATTATCTCATTTGGAATTACTCTTCTTTAGATTTGGGCATGGGAGCACATTGCCATCACCTGCCCTATTGTTTGGAGAGATCACCCACTAGGCTATTTGTATGTATATGCGTACATCGGTCCCCTTGTTTAGTCGATGTTGGGCAAGTTAGAGTACTAGTAGTGGATATTAGATGATATGGATACAGTCATCTGGAGACCGTATCTCGACTATGAGGCATGGGATGAAGATGACATAGAGCTTCCTTACTACGGGATAGCGAGATATATGATCGGTCGTACTCCCTTCATCATTGAGTTCTTTTTGGTTATGAGAGTACTGAGGCAGTATGGAAGGGTCCAGATGATGCTATAGGGTGTGGCCCATTATGCCATATGTTGCGAGGATGTTACAGAGTGGGGTTCATTTATCACTTTTGAGGCAGCGAGGGCCAATTACACAAATTTATAGCCATAGTTTTGGGCTATTCATCCAGAGGTCGTAGATGCACACATGATGGATCATTATGCTACCTACCTCTATTTGCATCTATTTCCTAGGTTGACCAGTCTAGATGAGCCTTCTCCACTATTAGGTGGACCAGTTATACGACGGGCATGACGACAACCATAGACATAGGCAAAGGCTGGAGCATAGGCACAGGCACAAGGATAGGCAAATGCATAGGCATGGCAACCATATGGAGCAAAGGATATAGGTGGGGTGGCCATGGATATCAATGAGGATGAGGATTCATACAGCTCCAATGACATCGATGATGATGGGGATGATAGAGGTGGTGGGGGTAGCAAACACAAATTCTTCTTTGATGTTCCCTTTAGGATGAGGCCTCACACAACTAGAGTGGTGGACCAACCAAGTACTTTGGCTCCACATATTACTATCAGAGCTCTGTGATAGGGAAAACTGGATAGTCTATAGGCAAAGGTTTAGACTCTTCAAAGTCAATTAGCACAGGCACATGCCACCATTAGCTAGTTAGAGTCATAGATTGCACAATCACCACCTCCTAACCCAAAAGTAGCTCACCTTACAAAAAAGTGAGACAACTTGAGAGAGTGGTGCATTCAGGCATAGGGAGTAGTAGAGAGACTCCTGAGGTTAGTTGAGAGCACCTCCATTGGAGAGGTTGTTGCAGAGGGACTGGAGACTGCTCATCAGACAAAGTATTACCGAATGATATATTTTGAGGCAGTACCTGCCAAGTAGAGGATAGCCTATACACATTCAGGCACTCGGTCACAGACCCATTCACAGAGTCACACTAGGAGTGCCACTAGGAGTGTGGGACAACTTGCCAGATGAGAGATCGGTGCTTCTAGCAGTAGAGACCCATCAAGACCTACCACCTCTGGAGGAAGCAGTAGTCATGCCCCTCATCTAGATGCCCCTCAGTGATGATTATGGATACATCTTTCCATTGTATTTTACATATATCTTGTTCAAACATTTGATATCTTTGTACACATGGAAATTTATTTTGATGATATTATGATATGCAGTGGTGATTTGATATGGATGTGTCATTGATTTGTGTATGCATTTTTTCTTCTATATGCTACATAGTTTATGATTATGCATGCTTATGGATGATGATATATGCACTTTGATGTGATCTATGATGATGCATTTATTTACTGGAAATGTATGCTTATAGGATGGTGATGCAATTTTTATAATTTAAATGATGATTTGATGAATATTCTTCGTGATTGGATGATCCTATGATGAATTCTAACATGATGAGATGATGTATGTGAATGATTTTCCTTCATGATGTATGTAATGGATGTATCCTTCTTTTATCAATGTATGATTGTGAAAATGATGTTAAATGAATGATAGTGAAAAATGATGTGCACATGAGGTGAAATATAAATGATGAGATGAATGATTAACTAGTGATATGCAATAATGAATGATATGCACACGATATGTAAATGATGTGAAAAATGATGCAATGCAATCTAATATGGATAATGATAATGAAAAAATGAATAAAACCTAGTAATGATAATGAAAATATGATAAATGCAAATGAAATGATAATGATAACCTAAATGAAGAATGAGATATAAAAAATGATAATGAAATGAGATGTAATAAATTTCCAATGTACTCAATTGATGTCTTAAAAGATATATGAAGTATTTGAAACCTCCAAAAATCTATCATACAGTCCCAAATGCAAATCTAAATGAATCATGCAAACCTAGAATGCAAAAATGAACCATTCTCCTATTTGTCATTCCATGAGCCAATTTTATGTGTAATTTTCATCATTGGGCCTTTTGATATGTTGAAAGTTAGTACAAGCATCAAAGGGGATATTAGCACCAATGATAACTTGAGTATTGCTTCCATGATGTTTGATGTAGCAAGTTAATACAAGAATCGAGGTATGATTGAACCAAGATGACCTGAGTATTTTTTGCATAAACAGACAAAAGTTAACCATTTTCCTATGCAAATTCCATAATGTCATTAATGATATGTTGTAGAGCATGTCCTATGAAAAATTTGCACAATACTAGTGATTAGCTTACACACAACAACCAAGAAAAATCATACTCCTTGTGATTCTAGTTCAATACATCATTGAACCACTCCAAAGATATGATATCATCAAATGTCAAAACAACAATTCAATTTATGCCTTAATTTTTTCATTCATTTTATTTAGATTAAGATCATCCAATTTGTTTCAGTTTTCTATCAAACAGTCATTTAGACCCCGTTTTGAATGGATAAGTTATTGTTTCTTATATTCTAATACTTGACACATGTTGTCATTTTCCTACCAAAATTCCCAAGAAGTGAATTCCCCCCAATGATCCTGCATTTTGACTCCTCATTAGACACAAAATACTGCTAAAGATAACATTAATCATCAAGCCATGATGGAATCCTTTTCGTTTCAAGGAAATGTTGGGACGCATGATGCAACTATGATGACTAGGCATGTATGTGATGTCGATGAAAGATGGATATGTAGAATGTATCCAAATAAATGAGAGAGCCTAACCAAATTACAAATAGTGTCTATTTGCTAGTTTTTCACCATTTGTTTTTGCACTTTTTTCGATTTTTTTTTTTTTTTGTTTTTGTATTTTTCTCTTTTTGATTTATTTTTGTATTTTTCTCTTTTGATTTATTTTTGTATTTTTATTTATTTGATTTTTTTTGTATCTTTGATATGTCAAAAAGATGCCCATTTGCCAGGTTTTCAACCTAATAACACATTTTTCCAGTTTTTATGAATTTTTGCATGACTCTTTATATTGTTTTTGATATTTTTTCAAGACTTTTTATACTATTTTTGATATTTTTCAAGCATAAAATTTCTTCAAGTCAATGTTGTTGGTCAAATCTTCAAACAAGTCCCCTTCTGATGTTGACAAATGATATGCCCCCGATCCATATGCTGCAATGATAACGAACGGGCCCAACCAATTAGGCTCGAACTTGCCTTTCTTCTCCCGATCCTGTTGATTATGAGGGATTTCTTTGAGAACCAAGTCACCCACTTGAAAATCTCATGCTTTGACTCTGTGATTGTAGCTGTGAGACATAACTTGTTGGTATACCTTTAAATGATTAGCTTCATTTTGACGTCATTCATCAAGCAGTTCTAGCTCTTGCAACCTTGATACTCTATAATCCTCATCATTTATTAGCCCTTCCAATGATACTTGAAGCGAGGGAATCTCAAATTCTAATGGAAAAATAGCTTATGCTCAATAAACCAAGGCATATGGGGTGGCACCTGTTGGTGTGCGAATACTTGTTCTATATGCCCATAATGCTGGATTTAATTGGACATGCCAATCATGACCGACATCATTTACTGTTTTCTTCAAAATCTTTAGAATTGTTTTGTTTGAAGCCTCTGCTTAGCCATTTCCCTCTGGATAATAAGGCGTAGAGAACCTATGTTGGATGTGAAATCTTCCACAAAGTTCATCAACATCTTGATTTTTGAAACATCTTCCATTATCTGTAATAATGGAGTTGGGAATGCCATACCGACATATGATATAGTTCAAAATGAATGATCAAATTTGTTTGCCAGTAATAGTTGTTAGGGGAACAACTTCAATCCACTTAGTAAAGTACTTAGTGGTTGTAATAATGAACTTGTGTCCATTTGATGTTGATGGATCTATCTTGCCAACCAGATCCAATCCCCACTAAGAAAAAGGCCATGTTGTAGTGAAGGGTTGTAATTCCTGAGCAGGAGCATGAATGAGATTCCCATGAATTTGAAATTTTGAACATGTTTTCACATAGATGAATGATTCTTTCTCCATGGTTGGCCAATAGTAACCCATTCTACCAAGTTTCTTGGCTAAGGTTAGTCCACTTGAATGTGTCCCACAAATACCACCATGTACCTCTTGTAAGGCCTTTTCTGATTCATCGTGTTTGACACATCAAAGGAGGGTACCATTAATACCACATTGGTACAAGACATCAGTAATTAAGGTGTCACGAGAAGATTGGCGTATGAAATTTCTTTTCTGATTTCTAGACAAATCTAGGGGAAAAGTAGTATCTTTTAGATAAGCATATATTTGGCAATACAAGGGAGAATCAGAACTGGTTAGGTGAAAAATTATTTGGGTTTCCAGATCATCATAGGTGGGAGAAAACAATTTTTCCACTATGAAATCGTACCATGCTTGGTTTTCTAACAGCTAGAGCAGTGATGCAATTGTAGACATGGCATCTACAACTCTATAATTAGTACGCAGAATTTGTGTTAACTTGATATCAACAAAGTATTTCTTGAAATCATCCACCATTTTCTTGTAAGGAATTAAATTGTCATCTTTATTTTGATATTCATCATTGATTTGATTTATGACAAGTTGTAAATCACCAGAAACTTGTAGTTCTGTGATTTTCTAGTCTACTACAATTCTCATTCCAATTAACAATGCCTCATACTTAGCTATGTTATTTGTGCAAGGAAACATTAGCCGATAAGATTTTGGAATTGTATGTCCTTGAGGTGTGATGAAAATAATTCCTACCCTTGAACCATGTTGAGTGTAGGAGCCATCAAAATAGAGTTCCCATTACTACTTAATGGCTATTGTGAATACATCAACATCAGGAAAATAAATGTGTATTAGATGTTTTGCTTACATCGGTGCTTTTGCCAGCTGATCTGCTATTACCTATCCTCTTATAGCCTTCTAATACATATAATGAATGTCAAACTCACTCAGGATCATGACCCATTTAGCCAATCTACAAGTTAAGGCTTCCTTACTTATAAGATATTTTAGTGGATCAATTTTAGCCACAATCTTTATTGTGTGAGTTAGCATATAGTGTCACAAATTTTGAGAAGTGAACACTACTGCTAAGAAAGCCTTTTTAATGAAGGTGTAATTTAGTTCATGGTTTTTCAAATTTTGACTAATGTAATATATTGCACGCTCCTTCCCTATTTTGTCCTCTTGTGCCAATAATGCTCCAAAGGACACTTTTGTGGCATAAATATACAATATGAGAGGTTCACCTTGTACTAGTGGAATCAACACTGGTGGACTCATTAGATAATTATTTATTTGATCAAATGTTGCTTCACATATGTCTTCCCATTTAAATGGAACATTGTTATGTAAGAGATGAGTGAATGGTACTCTTATCCGCCAGTTGTGCAATGAATCTCCTGATGGATTGCAAATGTCCCTACAATGAGCATAATTGACTGATGTTACTTGGTGGTGGCATATTGAGAATTTCTTGTACCTTTGTTGGATCCATTTCAATTCCCTTTTCTGACACAATATATCCTAGAAGCTTTCCATATTTTACCCTGAAGACACATTTCTTTGGATTAAGTCTCACTTTGAATTTTTCCATCTTGTCAATTTTTCTAGATAAGATATCTAAATGTTCCTCTCTTGTGTGTGATTTGGCTAAAAGATCATCGAAATAATCCTCCATGAATGTGTGCATCATGTCATGAAAAATGGTAGTCATTTCCTATTGATAAGTAGCACCTATATTCTCGAGTCCAAACTGCATTACATTCCAACAATATGTACCCCAAGGACATGTGAATGATGATTTATCCTGATCTTCAGGTGCAATCTTTATCTAGTTGTATCCTAAAAATCCATCCATTAGTGAATACATAGTGTGTCCAACAGTCAAATCTACAATCATATCTATGTTTGGAAAAGGGAAATTGTCTTTAGGGCATGCCTTATTTAAATCTTTGAAATCTATACAAATTCTACTTTTTCCATCTAGTTTTGATGCAGGCACGATATTTGAGATCCATTCATCATAGTCTATAGACCGAATGAATTCGACATCTAACAATTTATTTAACTCCTCCTTGATCAATAATGCAACATGTGGATGCATTTTTCTGAGTTTTTTCTTCACAGGTTTTGCCCCTGGCATGGTAGATAAATGATGCATGATGAGATCTGGATCCAATCTAGGCATATCTACGTAGGACCATGCAAAATTGATTTGATTTTTTTTGAGAAATTTTGTGAAGCCAGGGATTTCCTCTTTTGTTAGTGATGCAGCAAGTTGCAAGACTTTGGGTTGTTCCATAGTACCTATATTGATCACAACTATTGGTTCTATTAAAATAGAAGATCTTTCCTGGTAATGTTTAGGGATAGTGTCAAGTTTCCCATCTTCTAGTGCCTTTGAAAGGTTTTCACCATTAGATGCACTTTTTATTTTTCTCTTTTCATGATCTAATACTGCCTTTGTTAGGTTTTCACCATTAGATCTTTCTTAATGTATTTAATTTTGTAGCTGAAAAACTTGGCACTTTCCTATCTAAAACTTTGATCTTGTGATTCCCTGGTGGAACTTGTTTCTGGTTTGGATGAACAAAGGAAGTTTATTATGGTTTCATCATCGAGAAAAGTTGGGATATCAATTGGTGCAATTTGTTCCCAATCAATAAGTTTGGGATGGACCAAGGGAAGTGGGTCATTAGGCTAGGTAAGGTCACTAGTCATTAGGGTCATGATGCTATCATCACCTTCGTTATAGGAAAGATCTATGATGGTATCCTTCTGTTGACGATCTATCTCAATTTGACTTGAATAGTCCTCACTCGAGTCATGATCATTTTGTAGAACATAATCAAGCGGAGCCCTTGACATTTCTCCTTATATGAATGTAGGTGTGAGATTATGGATGAAATCCACCTGTTTATCTTTCCAAAACTTATCATCAAAGATTTTTTCTGATTCATATTCATGGGAGTTAGTGTCAGAATTGTCTTCTTGAATTCTAAGAATTGTTTCAACTAACTCCTTATTGGGTGTTCTTTGCACTAATTCTTCTTTTGTGTCCTGATTGGATGCTCTTTGTGCTAATTATTCCTTTGTTTCCTCACTGTATCCTAACCCATTTTTATCCTTTGGGTGCATTGATTTTAGTTGGATAGGTTCAACAATACCCTCTTTCCTTTTACCTATAGGGCCATTCCCTTCATAACCCATTTGCTGCATTATTGTATAACCTTTTCCATATTGTTTTGTGGGAGACTTGACATGTTGTACGGATTCTTATTCATCTTTATAGAGCCAATCAAGGATAGCTCTATCTTCCATTTCATTTTCTTTGATAAATCTTCCATCAAACTTGGTGATGGGAACTAAAGCTTGTGTGACTGAGGCTAAAAGTGTTGTAGCCTTTTGTATGGATGTTGATGGTTGACCATGAGATCTTGGAGACATGGGTAGATTGGAGACACATAAGGAATATTATCCCACTCCATTATCTTTTAATTTTGGCTTGGTACCAAAATTACATATCATTTCTCTTGCTTGCTCATTGTTTTTGGAGGTAGAAATGGCCAAAGCCTCTCTATTATGTGGGACAAATGTGTCCTAAGTTTCTCTAAGGTTAGAACAAGTATGATTGCTAATGTGATTAGTTGGTATTGTTACTTCTTGTCCACCATATAGAAACTTCAATCATTGATGATAAGTAGATGGAATTTCTTGCATCTCATGGATCCATGGGTGAACCAAGAGTATGTTATAAGATAGATCCTGATCCAAAACTTGACAAAAGTTATTCTTCACAATAGGTCTCACTCTAATTGGTAACATGATGAGGCCTATCGAAGCCCTTTCCTCATCATCATATGCTTTGATCATAATTTTCCTTCATGGATCTATAGATTCCTCTGAATATCCCAAAGCAAGGACCAATTTCAAAGTACAAATGTTTAATCCAGCTCCCCCATCTATTAAGACACGTCTAATTCATGCTTTATGAACCATGACCTCTAGATAAAGTGAATAATTATAGGGATGTGTCATGGATGAGTCATCCTTCTCACTAAAGGATAAACATGTGTGTGAGGACAAGTGTCCCACCATGGCTTGAAATTTATTGATATCCAGATTAGGAGACACAGTTGTGTCAAAAAGTGCCTTTCCCATAATGTCCTTATGTGCAGGTGATATTTTTAGGAGCTACAAGATAGAAATTTGGGCCGATGATTTTCGTAGTTGATCGACCAAATTGTATTGACTTGGAGGGGGAATTGTTGCCTTAGATGAACTTCCCTTTACAATGATTTTGGCATGTCCCCTTGTCGTGGTGTTGACCTCTCGATATTATTTCTTTCATTTGATTCTAATAGCATTGATTTGTTGATTGTCAGTATAAATATGATTGATAATGGTGTCATAGACATGATTCACATTCTTTCCTTTTTCACCTGAAGATTCCCCTTTTTGGTAATTGCTGAGATGATCCTTCAATTTCTGATGATCATCGTTGGCATTATGTCCCTCAACCGTTATGGTAAAACTATCAATCTAATCGTGAACGATATTCTTTAACCCTTGGCAAGTATTTGTCTTATGACTTTTACATCTATGATATTCACAAAAGTTTGAGTCATTCCATGATGGAGGTTTAACTCAAGGCTCATTATATCTTTGTGGTGGCAATGTAATAGCATTTTGATTCAACTGTTCTTTAATAATGGATTCTAAAGATGTGCCCAAGGGAGTAAAACTCCGTCGATTTGAGAAAAAATGAGATCTGGGTGCATTTGAATTTTGATTATTGCCAAGATTATAACCATGATTGTTGGTCACATTTCCTTGATTGGAATTATTGAGTTGGTTACTAGAATTTCCATCATTATTGCTACATTGAATCCCTGATACATTAAGAATGGTAGGCTTTATATTCATGTTGTTAGCATCTACCACCCAATCATTCACAACATTTTTATTTTGAGTTCAAAACCATGACTTGTGGTTGTTGTTGCTACTGTTGTTGTTGTTGTACGAATTTGTACTTTCTTTATCAATCTTTAAAACTCCATGCTTGACCAAGGCACATTCAATGGTAATCGCATTTTCAATCAATTTTTCAAATGATTGAGGACAATGAAGGTTGAGTCTATAACTAATCTCTTGATTCATAATATCGATGAAGATATCCATCTTTTCCTTTTCAGGAATAGGATAGGAATATCTGGCCAACAAACTTCTCCACCTTTTTAAAAATGTGGTGAAAGATTCCCCAATCTTTTGTTTCACTTTGCACAAGTCAAGCATTGGTTATCTAGTGTTGGATATTGTAGGAGTATTGCGATATGAATTTATTTATTAGCTCCTCAAATGTTTTGATGGGAGAAGTGATCTTGGAAAGCCACTCCATGGATTGTCCACCCAGACTTTGTGGAAAAATCAAATTAAGTAGGTATCTTCATGAGCAAATTCTAAGCTCATATTTTGAAAATCCCTCACATGATCAATGGGATCTATTTTCCCATTATACCTATTAAACTTTGGGATTTCACAATGTTCTGGAAAAGGAATCATTTGAAGACTCTTGTCAAATGAATATGGGAATATATCATCCAAAACATACTTCTTTGTTATACCCCCTTGAATTTCCTTTATTTTCCCTTGTAAGGCTCTTATTTATTGAGTAAGAGCACTAAAATCATTAAGAGGGGTTTCTGGATTTTCTCTAATCCCTTCCATGTCAAAATCAGAAGGTAACTTAGCTCCTTGATTAGCTAATGAAAGGAAATATATTTCCTTGTTTCATTCCAGAATTTTCTCCATGAGAGTGTGGAATTGAGTATCTTGTTCTTTCGTTCTCATCAGTATTAGAATTATCCCTAGTGTGAGGTCTGTGAAAAATATTTTCTTCCCTATCACTATTATTGATTTTCTCACCCATGTTGTCTAATGTACTTTCCCTTTTGTCTTCTTCTATGTGCTTTCGAGATCTTGTGACAAAAGTCATAAGATTTTGCCAAATTTCTAATAACTTTGATCAAAAGAATGAAATAGTGCAATTTTGATGGATATCTAAGTCGGAATAGAATGAAGATTCTATGACTTATGAAATTTCTAATCTTTAGCTTGTGATTCCCTGATTGAAAGGATGATAATCTTGTTTGTGGGAATTAAACCAAAAATAAAAAATAAAGATGATTTTGCACTTTGTGAGGTTTGATCATAGTTTTGTAAAAATAAGGATTTTGACAAATGCCTAATGTTTCCTAAGCTCTCTATTGTAGAAGTTGATTGGGACGACTAGAGTACACAATTATTGGTTGAGGAATGAAAGAGGAATGAATACGCTAACTATGATTATGCCTTTGAGAAAGGGCTCTTCTTTGAAAGAAAGCTTGTGAATATAATGGTTCTAAAGAATAATCGTCAGTGAAACATCTAACAAAGTCATGATATCAATGAATAAAGGTTCTGTGTTCAGGAAAAACCTTTCAAATTTGGTATAAATATTTCCACTTTTTCAATAACTTCTCAGAACTGAGAGATTTATTAGGCTTCTTAATCTTCTTCTCTAGGGACCTCTTGGAAAAAGTTGCAGACCTCCAAACTCTAAGCATAGAAAAAGACTAGACTGAGATGGTAGATTTTTGGGTGTCAAAAAATTATCCAGGCTCGGAATACAGATGCGCTAAAAATTTCAGCAGATGCGCTAAATTTTCCAACCTATGCATCAGACTGTTACACGTTTGCACTAAAATAGAGCATAGATGCGCTAAAAAAAGGCATCAGTGCATTGAAACAGAGCACATATGTGCTAATACAGAGCATGAATGTGCTGAAAAAGAGCACAAATGTGCTAAAACAGAACATAAATGCGTTGAAACAAAGCACAAATGCACTAAAATAGACCAGGGATGCACTAAACTACCCAGTTACTATTATGAGACATACATGTTTTGACAATTTGATGTTTTGGATGATCTTTATCTAATTTAAATTTGGAAAATCATGGCATACAGTAGAAATTTTTTTTTTTTTAAATCCTAAAATCTAAACAAAGAGTGTATGTTCTTGATATTTTCATGGGTATTGAACAAAAAAATCACTTCAAACAAACTCACTCATAGTTTTCAAAAAGGTCATCATAGGAACCACAACCCACATCTTAAAATTGCATCGACTCACACAATCGTGTGACCCCCTAGAGGGCACCCGTATTTTTTTCTTTTCCAAGTGCATTCTCAAGGTCAGATTTCTTGATCTCTTGAGCAAAAAAATCATGGAAATTATATGGTGAGTGTCTTGGGGGAAGATTCTTCCCTCCCCTTGCACTATTTTTAATATGATGTTTGGATACTGACTCGGTTGGCTTCTACACTATGGTTCATAATAAAGGTATTCGTTTGGCATGGAAATAGATAAACTCCCTCAAGAGACCTCCCAATCTTTAGAACAAATATTTTGGGGATGGTTATCTTGCTCACTTCCATTGAATATGGGTTTCCCCAAAATTCACTTTTGATTAGAGTGGGTTGGAAAACCTGGCTTTGGTTGTTCCCACTTAGGTCGTTCTTGTAGGGTGAGTACTTTTTCCCACTACGACAGGCTTTCTAAAGATGTAACAAAGCATGAATCGCATAAAATGAAAAAGGTAAGTTTGGTGTTTTGGTCACCGAGTAAAGGGGAGAGCATAAACCTATTACCCAACAATCACAACAAACAAATGGTTAATTTTGAATCCAAATGACAATTTTCTACACTAAGTGAAGATGTTGCTTCACAACAAACATTGGATTTATTTTAACCAAGGAAAAATAATGTTTGGTGACTATCTTAGGATTGTTTAATTCCAAATTTAAGTGACTAGCCTAGGATTGCTTCATTTTACTTTAAAACTAAATTGAAAAATCTTTGTCCGCAGTTGGCGTCAGAATCGGGATTTTTTGTTCCACCCTTTGTATGTGCTTAAAAGAACTCGTAAATGTGATAAAACATTATGAAAATGTTCTAAAAGAAACAAACAGTGATGCGCTAAAATAATCTGGAAATGCGCTAAAAGAACTAGCAAATGCGCTAAAACAGTCGTCATATGTGCCAAAACAGAGATCATATGCACTAATCTATGACTCGTATATGCTAGACCGAAGCTCCAGTTTGTCACCTGTTAGAAAATCTTGCAATAAAAATATTAAAAACGGGGCAAGGTCCCACTGTGCGTGCCAAAAATGTTTGTGAGAATATGTGGACTAATTAAGAAGATAAACTAACACACCAATCAAACATTAAATCAAAAGAAACTAATTAAAAAGATAAAAAAAACTCTAAATAACAACTCCTTCAAATGCATCCCATTGTCCTGTATCTCCAAGGATTCAATACAAGTTTTTGGCTCTCAGTTGGTGTAAGCAACAACTTGTTGGAATGACAACTTAGGAGAATGAGATTTATGCAACATGCATGTTTATTGCTAAATGATTGAAACTATGAAGCTAAAAACTAAAATGCTATTAACCTAAAATGCTTATGCTAAGATGCTGATTTGAATGCAATGATAGTAATTATCCTAAATTCATAAAATCTAGGATCCTTTTCAACTCACAAGAGGGTTGTATTTATAGATTTTTTGGAGCAAGAATCTAGTTGGCCAAGATCAACGGTTGAGTTCAAACTTGTCAAGATGAATGGTGAGAGATTGAGAAGTTGAAAAAAAGATGGAAGGTTGAGAGGAAAATGGGAGATATTTCCTCCTACACAACCTTCTCCATTCAAAAATGAAGGAAAGTTGCCATTTGTGCATTTCATTTATGACAAGTTAGTTGGTAGTTGAGGAAAAATCCGTAATTAAACAAATAAATTTATTTAATTGCATGTGACAAAGAATTAAAAGTTTCCATAATTTAAATAAATAATATTTAATTATGTGTGAGAGATGATAAAAAACACTTTAATTAAATATATAAAATACTTAATAATATATGAAAAGAAGAAAGTTTCTAATTAAATATTTTAGAATATATAATCAAATGAAGAGAAGAAAGTTTCTAATTAAATATTTTAGAATATTTAATTAAATGAAGAGAATAAAGTTTTTAATTAAATATTTTAGAATATTTAATCAAATGAAGCGAATAAAGTTTCTAATTAAATGGAGAGAAGAAAGTTTCCAATTACATATTTTAGAATATTTAATTAAATGGAGAGAAGAAAGTTTCTAATTAAATATTTTAGAATATTTAATTAAATGGAAAGAAGAAAGTTTCTAATTAAATATTTAAGAATATTTAATTACATGGAAAGATGAAAGTTTCTAATTAAAATAAGAATATTTAATTAAATGGAGAGAAGAAAGTTTCTAATTAAATATTTTAGAATATTTAATCAAATGAAGAGAAGAAAGTTTCTAATTAAATATTTTAGAATATTTAATAAATGTGAAGTGAAGAAGAATATTCTATAATTTGAGAATTCAAATTTAGAATCATGATAATTAATATAAATAAATAATGAAATTTATATTTAAATTAAGAGGAAGATGGTGATAGTGAAATAAATTTATTTATTTAATTAAATTAGAAGAATTAGGAAAATGAATAATATACATAAGTAATTAAATTTATTTATATGTAGATGACTTTTAGAAGATTAATTAAATAATCCATATTTAATTAACTAACAGGTTTGATTAACTGTGACCATTTTTAGATGTGTACAACTTAAACAAATAGTAACTGGATCAAAAGGTCAATGCGGGATTAGAACGCCAAGAGGATAACAAAGAAAAAGACCCAAAGCAAAGATTTTTTAAGGCTAAAACGCTAAATCCCAAAGTAGACCAGTGGTGCAAAACACCAAGGAAGCAAAGGATGAACCAAATTGTGGAAAATTTTGAGTGCTCCACTATTGGCTCCAATTGGGGATGTATGCCCCCATGGGCATAGAAAGAAACTAGAATCTCAGGTACAATAGACTAATATAAAGAGACGGAAAACCAAGAACTTTTCTAGAAAAGACAAGCAAATGCAACAAAAATAAACACACCACACCTATACACTAATTACAAGACTATACATTGTACATGGAAAAGAGCTATCTCAAGAGAAATGGGACTTCAAGAACTGTCCATGTACTAGTAGCTCTAGAATCTCACCTGTAAGGGATTACAAAAAATACGAGTCCTCCCCATGTATGTCAACAACTATATATGGGCCCAACCATAAGGGATCAAATTTACCATGTTTACCTTTATCTTCCATTCTTGCATTCCACAACAAAACCATTTCTCGTATCTCAAACTTTCTCTCAACCACTTTCTTGTCATAAAGATGCTTCACTTGAAGCTGCAGTTTTTCATTCCTTTTATGAGCCTATCTTCGAGTCTCATCCAATTGACTTAACTCTTCTATCCTATGTTGCATCTCATCACACACATCATCATCGTACTCATGGAAAAACTTGTATATATTCAATAAATTATTTTGTGCTATGCATGCTTCTGCCCCATAGACTAAGTTAGATGGTAAATGCCCAATTGCTTTCTTCACAGTTGTTCTATCAACCCACAATTCTAATTTTAACTTTGAATCCCAAGCCTTCTTATTTTTCTCAATCACTCGCTTGATGGTCTTCATCAAGATCTTGTTGCTAGATTCAACTTGTCCATTTCCTTGGGGGTGATAAGGAGAAAAATATGAGCCAGTTATGCCATATTGATTGCAAAAACCAACAAATTCCTCCTCAAGTACCCCAAACCCGCTCAAGATGTTATTCATCAAAAATTTAGTGAACGCCTTACTTGTTTCCTTTCTAGTTGGGATTGCCTCAACCCATTTGGTAAAGTAGTTAGTTTCCACCAGTATTCATGCATGCCCACCACTAGATTTTCTAGATATCTCACCTATGAAGTCAATGCCTCATTGCTAGAAAAGAGTTGGAGAAGATATTTGCCTTAATGGAAAATTTCTAGAGAATTTCAGCTTCCTGGTGAGCCTTTGACAAGCATCACACTTCTTAACATACCTATGTGCATATTTGAACATAGTAGGCCAAAAAAAACTAGCCCTCAAAATCTTATGAGTAGTTGTCTTGGCCGTGTAGTGACCTCCACAGGCTCCTTTATGCATTTCTACCAGTAAATCCTTAGCTTGATCACCATCCACACATCTAAGTATGACACCCTCAGGGATCCTCCCCCAAATCTCACCATAAATGATGATATACTTAATTGATTGTAATTTGAGAGTCCTTTTCTCATTGAGTGGCATGCCTTAAGGGCACTACATTGTTTGTAAGTACTCAAAAATTCTCCTATACCAGCCACTGGTCTATTGAATCTCTCTTGTGCTAATTTGTCCTTGATGACAATATGTGTTACAGTCTAGCATCTTGGTGGTTTACTCAGTTGATTTGCTTGATTTATGTTTGGCATGTTTACTTCACTTTTGATATTATCTTGGGTGGCACTGATATATTGACTCCTTGTGTAGATCTCGGTTGAGGTATTCTAGTTACAGGTTCTTTGTTTCATTGATCAGGTGATATGTTTCTGGTTTAACAATTAGTATCTCAGTGATGCACTTAATTATATGACCTTGGCATGAATCAGTGTTCTATAGGTTGATATGTTGTGGCTTGATCAGTTTCTAGCTTCATGAATTTTTTAATGTTTGTTGATCATATTCAGAGTCATCTTGCTCCATCCTCTTTTAGGTAATGATCTCCGGTTCTTGATGCTTGGGTTTATGAGATATAGTTTACTTTTCAGTTTTAAGAAAACCGTATTGGGTTTCCTTAATCAACTAATAATGGTTTATGGTATGTGGAATGGAATTGCGAATTTAACATGCAAAATTAGTCTTTATTATACCTCATAAGTCATTGGACATTATTTGGCATTGGCACATTATATAGAAATGGATATAATAAGGTAGCAATCAGCTTTGATGATTTTGGATATATTTTGGCATTATAAATTATGGTAGGCACACTATGTGAATGCATATTATATTACACTTGGGTCAATTGGTTGATATTTATTTGGGCCTCAAGGCCAACAACAGTTATAAAGGTATTGATTTTTTTTATGTCACATTGGATGTGACTTGGCCTTGATTACTTGGGAATACAGTTATCAAAGGCAATCGAATTTTGGTTATAATAATTCATGGCATAATTTGGTCGTTGTTTTCACATGGTCAATAATAGTCAAAGGCAATAATATGTGTTGACAACAAGTCTTTAATCTGCCTGCATATTTCAATGGGCATTATGTGTTTATGAGTTACAATATCAGCCCTTTCGGACTTCAAATGACTATCAATCTTTGTAAAGGAAATCAAGTGATTGTTCTTTTGGAAGTTTAGGTCATTATTTTGCTTCTCTTGTTCGAAGGGTTTGGAACCCTAATCTGGCCACCACCATGGAATCATTCTCTCGGTCCTTTCACTGTCCATGTTGTTGGTTTATTGATCTTTGACAATGTATAGGAAATATTGGAAGACCATGACAATGGTCATTTCACCTGTTAGTCTCCTACCATCAGGTAAGACCTTGAATGTGGAAGGAGCTCGGGTTGCTCAGTTACTTCGTAGGTCTAGTAAATGGTTGCATGAAAAAATCTCTTCCAGGTATTCATATTTTCAAATACTTTGTAGAATCGTTTCTGTAGACATGGAAAATATACATTCTCGATCTGGCACACTTGGCCCAAATTACTAACAAAATTTCCTCCTAAATCATACTCTCAGCATTTCATCATATTATATCTCTTAATTTAATAAATCATTATTTATTGGATTAAGTTTTCCTCTTTCAGTAATTAAATTAATCAATTTAATTTAATTGAGCTTGCATCTCTGTTTAATTAAATAAATATTTTTATTTGATTAAATTCTCTAAAGTCTTCTTATTAAATTAATTTAAATAAATCATTATTTATTGGATTAAGTTTTCCTCTTTCAGTAATTAAATTAATCAATTTAATTTAATTGAGCTTGCATCTCTGTTTAATTAAATAAATATTTTTATTTGATTAAATTCTCTAAAGTCTTCTTATTAAATTAAATAAATTAAACCTGATTTGATTTAATCTAACATATTCCTCCTTAATTAAATAAATCAAATCAATTATTTAATTAAATCATTTCCTCTCAATTTCTGATTTAAATTAATTCATCTATTTGAGTCAAAATTTTCAAATCATCTAATTCTTCGTTAAATTAATCAAATCCTTGATTAAGTTAATCCCTCTCACTAATATCCTCTAGATTTTGCAAGTTGCACAATAAATCAATTTAATTGATTTATTAATTCATCTATTTTCCCTCACATGGCATCAAAAGGGAATATTCCCTTAATTTGAATTCAAATTCAAATTAGGATGGGTACTTCCAACAAGGCATTTAATGCCTCTTACATGTCCTTAGCCTTGAGCCAAGTGACATTAACTCCATTTCCCTTCCCTCTAAACTTGCCAACTTTCAAATTCAAATTTGAATTTGATGGCATTTATCATGCACATTGATCAAAATGTGCACAACCATCAACCATTCACATCTTGACAAGTGGCACTTGGCCATTGGATGTTGAATAATCCCAAATTGCTCAAACTCATCCTTCTTCCAATTTTTGAAATCTATAAATTGGAGACTCTTCTCTTCAATCTTCATCCACAATTCATATGCAAAGTTACTCTCTCCAATTGAGAACTAATTTTGCTCTTTGCTCACAATCATCCATCATTTTCTCAAAATTGCAACTAGATTATGCTCAAATCTCTTTGGAGATTTGACCATTGATTCAATTAACACATATTTCCATATAGGGATTGGGAAAGGGCCAATTGCAACATATCATTGGCACCAATTCCCCCATGGGATCACTATGTTGTTTACTTAATTAGGACTAATCTTCATCTAGTTTAGTTGTTCTTCCTTTGTTCCTATTTTAAATTTATTAACAAATGGATTTCATGGGGAATCCCTCATTAATTTGCTTGCATTTTGATCTAACACTAACAATGTTTGACTTCTTTGTGCAATTGCAGGTTTAGGGGTTCACATTTTGGCGCTAGAAGGAGGGCTTGATGTTCTAAAAAATGTTTTTTAAAAAAAATTCCGCGCCTTTCTTGTGCAGGTATAGAATGACGCAAATGACAAATTATGCTACGCATCTGTTCTTCTTAACCGCATCTATTTTCTGAAACACCGCATATGCTTTTATGCACTGCATCTGCCTACTAAACTTGAGCATAATCCCTTCTGAATCGCATTTGTCTGTTAAACGACACATCTGCTCCCGAGCGCCGCATCCGCTCCCATGAGTCGCATCTGCTTTCCCGAGCTGCATTTGCCTATATGAGCCACATCTGTTTTTTAAAAAAAAAACGCATTCGTTCTGTTGCCGCAGTTTTACTGACAGAGCCACATTTGATTTTCTGTGAACCGCATCGGCTTTCCCGAGCCGCATTTGCCTGTATGAGCCGCATTCGTTCTATTGCCACAGTCTTACTGACAGAGCCACATTTGATTTTCTGTGGGCCGCATCTACTTTCCCAAGCCACATTTGTCTGTTGTGACTCGCATTTGTTATTGTGAGCTACATCTGCTCTGTTGTGCTGCAAGTGGCTGATACAATTTTTTTAGAATTTATGTTAAGTGTTTTTAAACACTCTTGAGATGAATTGTAACTTTTTTTAAAAGGAATTTTATTACCTTCATGCTATTAGGACACTAAAATTCTTTTGGGCTCTAAAAAGAACAAGCAAACTTTTATTTATGATATCATGCTTACTTTGTGTAAAGTGTTTTTTAAACACTAAAGTGTTTTTCAACACTCACTAAAGAATTTGATAATTCATTAAGCTTAGGACACTAATTTTCAATTGGGTTCTAAAATTGACAAATCAAATTTTCATTCAAAAGTTGCCAAGGGGCTAAAAAGAACTTTAGGAAAATAAACTAGATTTGGTTTGAAAGGTAACAATTGAACAAGGAAAATTCACACTTCTATTTGGTGCTTAAAATGAATTCATCATTGCTTTGGAGGTTAAAATGAACAAATGTCTTTTATGTTTTGCAAACCTTTTCACAAATTAACATCACTAAAATGCGTATGCGCTTCTCTCGTGCTTTATAGCGATCTTGAGAATCAAAAGCATTTTTGTGATATTAACTTGTGAAAGAGTTTGCCTCCACATTTTGATTTGGGCACTTAAAATTGAACAAAACATGCGAGTGTGAGCACGATATATTGCGGAGGTTTTCCCCTTTGTTTTTCAACAAAGGTTGTGTAAACGATGGGATATGTTAGCTCGCTATTGTTTATCTGAGAGGGCCTGCCTTGTGGGAAAAAGTAATCACCCAAGGGAACGACCCAACTAGGAACACACTAAAGCCAAGCGACTTCCAACCGGTATATAAGTGTGGATATTGGAACAAAGGCCAATATCACGAGGATTATTCTGATGAGATGGACAGCAATGGACTCTCGCCGACGTTGGATAATCCCCCACGAACGAAATGCCCGAATTAGAAATCTTTGTTTAGAAAAAGGCCAAAACCTTGTCTATCTTGTTGGTGCAAAAGGTCATGTCCTTTGAAGCTGCCCCATGCATACATGTGGTCTTGTTGTAGAAATAGAAAGTATGCCATGGGAGATTCATGGGTACTAATGCTTGGCTGACCTGAATAAGTGAGTGCTGTGGAGGGGAGCCAGTGTGGTCAAGCATTTAGCCATTCACACAAGATATGCGTAGTTGGATTTATCCAAGTGGGAACCCAACAAGGTATTGTCTCATCATCCTAGGAGTGTGAAAGAGTGCTTGGAAGAAATACATTGCTTGATCTTGAAAACATTTGAAAAACAAACATTCACAAAGACCTTCAAATTTCAAACACCTTGTGGGAAACGAATATCTCTTGACGAGTTTGGACACTCTTGCTTTCCCTAGGAATCATACTCCTAGAGGTTTCTAAGTGCACAAATTCTATCATCATTTGTTTCCAATAGGGATAAACATAGGAGACTTTTTCCCTATTCCTTTCTCGATTTCCACATAATGGACTTTGTGGGATGACAAAAGGAGTGGGACACTAGACATATAGTTTGAAACCTAAGCAAGCAAGTGTCTTGGATAAAAAGAACCTCATTTAACCAAGATAAAAGACAATTCGAACCTCACATGTGTTGTTTCCAATGATTTCCCGAAAGATCAAGATTCCAAAGCCAAATTTCAAAAAGATAAGTCAAAAGGCTCGTGAGCAACGCCTTGAGATGCTCCTGGAGGTAAGAGAAAGAATAGTGTACAACTTCTACAAAAAGGCTTCAAGGAACAATCCCGCATTGTATGCATTTTATTGTCAACAAAATCCTGAACTTTTTCAAAGGTTTGTATTTCTCCCATAGGAAGTCTAACATGTTCTTCAATACCGAGGTTTTGTAGAGAGAGAGTCACATTTAGGTTAAGGTTCAAGATCAAAGTTGTCATTTTCATCCATTCCTCCATTTAAAACCAAATCTCATTTCATCATCAAACCTTTTGGGAACTCTAGAATCAATCATCACGCTAAACTTAGAGGGCTAAATCAAACATCATCATATCTTAGCTTAATGCACCTAGCCAACATAGTCTCAACCATCGGATAAATTTTCTTTGAGATAACACAAATTTTTGAAGACTATTAGTTCTCAAACACATTGGCATAACACACTTTGTTAATTCATCCATTTATGCAAGTTCCCTTAGGATAACACAACTTCCTAGGGAAAACAACTTCACAACAATCTTGTTTGACTTAACATAGCTAGTCAAATTATCACAATCAATCAATTCAAAAGCCCATACAAGTTTAGCACACACCTTCAAGAGTCCTTCAAAAGGTTTCATTCACTCATCATCATCCAGTTAATCCATCATCATTATCACCATCTTTGATCTTTTAGCTTCCCTAGTTCTTCTCTTTTGAACCTAAAAGATTAGGATCGAACAAATCCCTATTTTTATGGTCCAAACAAGATCTCAATACAAGGACATGGAGAATATCAGAGAAATATCAACTTCTATGGATATGAGTCATTTAAATATCGAAACAAACCTAGTAGGATCAAGCAATCCCCCAAGCAACTCTCCCTTATCATCACAAAACCCTCAAGAGGAGAGTCATCAAGAGGACATCACAAATGAGGACATGGGGATGACACAAACAGAAATCATGGAAATGGTTCAAAATCCAGAGAACCATAAAATTGTTAGTGCTATGTTCAAATACTTAAATACGATATCAAGAGGAGGGGTCATGCCCCCTCCTGAATTTAACACAAGCACTAGTACAAATGCATCCCTATTGTCAAACATCAACCAAGAAGTACCTTGCACCACATCAATCATCACACCAACCTCCCCGAATGTGAACAAAGGGAGTGCCATGTTCCAAGAATTGCAAAGACACTGCCTTGTGGCTAATAAAGAAGCAATCACCACTCCCACACCGGCTACAACTATTCTGGAAAACCCATATCACCCATACATCCCCCTCACACTCCATGATCACATTGATTCAACCTCATTTCATGCCACGCTGGTTTATCCACTAGACATACAAACCTCTCTTTCACCAGAGGAAGGTAATTTGTTTGGAGCAACTAAAATCATCAGCCCATTTACATCATCATTCATCCCAAGGAACGTACCATTACTCCCTCCATTACCACCAACATCCATAACACCTCTTGGGTTGGGTCTTCCCCCCCTACCTATTACTAGCTTCATAAATCAGGGAAATCCGATGATCACATCAAGCCGACCTTTTTGGACGGCAACATCGCAATCGCAAGTGGCAACCATCCCACCCCCCACAATCAATACACCAGTTGGTCTAAAAATCCCCCAAGGCATACCATCTCAGGGACCAAGCATCTCGACTACTGCTCCAATGACTCAAATTCCAACCACCAGCATCACCCTCCCACTCACCATGATAGTTAGCACCATTCCTAATCCATCGCCAGTTCCACCAAAAGCTAACCCATCAAATTCCTTCATCATCATGATGCAAGCCGCCCAAAAGGCCACCCAACAGAGAGTACTACAACAAAAGCAGCAAGCGCAAGCTCAAGCTCAATCCCAAGCGCAAGCTCAAGCTCAAGCCCAAGCCCAAGCTCAAGCCCAAGCACAAGCTCAAGCTCAATCCCAAGCTCAAGCCCAAGCTCAAGCTCAAGCCCAAGCACAAGCCCAACAACAAGCACAAGCACAGTATCAAGTGCAATTGCAAGCAATCCATCTGCAAGCCTACCAACAAGCCCTACAAGATTTTCAGACCCAGCAACAAGCTAAACAACAAGATTTACTGGCACAATAGCAGCTCGACCAACAACAAGCATTGTTGGTGCAACAGCAGCTAGACCAACAACAAGCTTTACTAGCTCAATAGCAGATCGACCAACAATAGGCTTCATGGGAACAACAACAGATGGACCAACAACAAGCGTTGTTGGAACAACAACAACAAGATCAACAACAAGCTTTGTTGACACAAATGTAGGCATACTGTCAGACATTGAATGTACAACCAAGCTCGCAGCAAACACCTACTAGTACTCTCCCCACCCACCAAATGCATCCAACACCTCACCACTCATTTATCCCACCTCCTGATCCAAGCAAGGATGTCGCAACATAGATCAAATTGCTCTCACAAAAAGTGTTGGACCTACAAGCAGGAAAAACCAGAAGGACACCAGGCAATTTGTGCCCTTATTTGTTCGATAGAAGTCTCACCATGGTACTGTTCCCAAAGGGATTCGAGATCCCCAAATTTGACAAATACAATGGAACGGGCAACCCTGAAAACCACGTCAGGGAATTTTAGGTGCACTGCATGGAGGTCGCATATGATGAAACATATCTAATGCGACTCTTCCCCCTGAAGCCTGACTGGTCCAGCTATGGAATGGTTTTCTCGCCTACCCATGGGCATTAAAACATTTGAAGAGATAGTGGAAGCTTTCCTAAAAAATTATGCTTTTAACATGGGTGCAGATGTCAGTTTACAAGAACTATCTGCACTCAAACAACAAAGAGGAGAGTTATTCGCATCATTCTTGCAAAGATGGCGATCCAAGGAAAATCAGAGCAAGTGGACCATGCCAGAGGAACAACAAGTTTGCACTATCATAGCCAATTCAGATGAAAACTTGGCATTCTATCTAAAAATGCAGTGCATTGCATCGTATGATCAACTGATCCCAAAGGTGCTCAACATCGAAAGAGCCCTTGCCACACGAGGAGGCGCACCAACATTCACTCCACCTCAGGATAACCGCCCACCTAACAACTACAATGATAAACCTCGAACATGGACGAGGAGCAAAAATATCATGAACAACGGTGTGGTCGACGCTAAGGTAGTCATCAGTGCTCCTAAACAAAATACCCAAAACTATCATCAACCATAAAATCATAATCACAACAATGTGAAAACTAATGCGGTAGTAGCATAGTCACAACCATCTTCCACCAATCAAATCAATAATGTGGGAAATCAAGGAGGACCACCTCCCTGCAACAAGTTCCCCCCCAAGCGGAAATTCACAACTCTGGGAGAATCAATTGAGTCCATAATGAAGAAGCTGGTCAAGGAGAATCTAATTAAAATCTCTAATTCCGAGCAGTACATGGAACCTATGACCAAGCCACCATGGTATAATGAGAATCTCCTTTGTGACTTTCACAAAGTCAAAGGACATACCACTGCCAATTGCATGAGACTCAAAAACATCATCCAAGACCTCATCAAGGATAAAGTCATCTACGTCGAGCAGCCGGTCGGAAACCAAGACCTAAAGATATACACGAATCCGATGTCGAACCATAACTAGGGGAACAATCAAGGAAATAACCAAGGGAATAATAAGGGCAAGCAAAAGTATGCTAGCGCTAATCTAGTATATGAGGAGATAGTTGGATGCATTGACAAAATGGTCACTATAATAAATATCAAAGGAGCCAACAATGACTGTGGAGTCACCACACGAGGCGAAAAAGTTACCATTGTTGGGGCACCTACTAAGACCCCCATTTCCAATACAAAGGCCATCCCCTATGATTACAATGTCATTGACCAACTGAAAAGAACACCTACACAAATCTCCACCATGGAATTACTAAAAATCTCCGCCGCCCATAGATAGATCCTAGATGAAGCACTAGTTGTGTCTACCATTGCTGCCACCCTTGACACAGAGCAATTTCAGGCTATGGTGGGTAACATCGTTACCCCAAATCTCATCACATTTTTAGATCAAGATTTTCCCTCGCAGCCATCTCATAATCGTGCACTCCACCTCCAAGTCCTAATCCACAAAAAGAAAATTAAAAGAGTCCTGGTAGATGGAGGTGCAGGCCTTAACATTTGTTCTCTAAAGCTCATAAAGAAATTGGGATTCGCTAAGGATTCCACTAATAAGAACAAAAGCATCACAATAAGGGCGTATGATGATCAGGAAAGAGTGTCTCAAGGCACTATCAAAATCCCCATTCAAGTGGGACCCGCAACTATGGAGACCACCTGTTAGGTCCTCGACCTCGACCTCCCATATAATATCCTCCTTGGACGCCTGTGGATCCACGAAATGAAGGCAGTGGCCTCGACGTATCACCAATGTATCAAGTTCTCACACCAAAATGAAGAAGTCACTATATATGGGGATCCTGAACCTTTCTCCTACTGTAAAAACTTGGAAGCCAAGTTTTAAACTTGGAAGCCAAGTTTTATAAAATCCTCGAAGTCTCAAAAAATGATGAAAGGCCATCCACTTCATACATAGACCCAGCTAACCTCACCTCCACTTCTGCGACAGAGACACCTGCCATCCCCAACATATCCGAAATCAAAAAACATGATCCAAGACAATGGATGCGGAGAGTACAAAATGAAAAGGAATGCATTTGTTGTAGGAGAGTTAACACAATCTCCTAGGTCGCATGGGCAACCTCAGACAACTGAAACACCTATCCATACTCTAAGGGAGGACCCTTCTAGATTCCTCCGTTGGGGGGATCTCAGTCAGGAAAATGTGGATGAAGAAAATATTTCAAGCACATTATACCAAGATGAAAGGACCACCCCCACCCTACCCATGGATGAAACTAACAGAGGGTTGCAAATGATGTTTGGTATGGGCTATAACAGAAACAAAAGCCTTGGAAGAAATAGTGATGGATGGCTGGAGCCCATCATTGCAGAGAGAAGAATGTGGAACCTTGGCCTTGGATGTACTCCTCCGAGTATAACTATACGTGGTAGAGGTATTCCCAGTCAAGTAGTCAGATCTCCTCCTCAAGTCTCGACAGCCACCCTTAGACTACCCATATCCACAGGCCTACCCCTTGATAACTACACATTTGACATAACCGACGTTTGTAGTAGTGATGATGAGGATGCCATAGAAAACTTACCAAGACTTTTTGAAAATTCCACTTTGCTCATGATTAGTGCCTCACCCATTGAGCCAATCCAACGAACTCACCAAATCACCTTAGTGTACCCCCAACTCATTGATCATGACCAATGAGGACCACCAATTATAAATTCATTCAAAAATGATGAGGCTCTCTCGGAATTCATCGGACTAAGGGATACAATTCCATGTGGGGATCATAAAGCAGGCTTTGACATCACCCTAGACGCCCAAGCATACTACGGGGAGACGATTGAATCTTTCAGTCTTAAAAGAAAAATATCGAGAACAAGCTCGAGGTTATTGAGTGAAGACCACACTGTGGCACTCTCTAACCATAGAATAGTAAAAATAAAGGATGCATCCAATGGTGAAAACCTCTCTAAGGCGCTAGAGGATGAAGGATTCAATCTCCCCCCTACTGCTCTACATCAAGAGAAATCAGCGGTCCTAGCAGAGCAGTGTAATCCTATCAAGTTGGGAATAGAGAGAGAACCACATATCACATTCTATGCTCAAACGCTTCAGATAGAAGAACAAGAACTGCTAGTGGCATTTTTGAAAGAGCGGAAGGTAAATTTTGCATGGACCTACGCTGACATGCCATGTTTGGATCCTGAGGTAGTAGCTCATCATTTGGCCATTTACCCCGGTGCAAAGCCAGTCAAACAAAAACTAAGAAAGATGCACCCGCAAATAGCCTTGCTCATCAAAATTGAGCTACATAAACTTCTGGATGCTGGCTTCATATGCCCAATCGACTATCTAGAATGGGCATCAAATCTTGTGCCAGTCTCAAAACCGAACAGGGGCATCCGCATTTGCTCTGATTTCAGAGATCTAAACAAAGCATGTCCTAAGGATGATTTTCCACTACCCAACATTGACATGATAGTGGATCTGACTGTCGGGCATGAGATACTATCCCTAATGGATGGCTTTTCAGGGTACAATCAGATTATGATTGCAAAGGAGGACCAGCATAAAACCGCCTTTACATGTCCTTGGGGCACTTATTGCTAGAACGTGATGCCATTCAGGTTAGAGAATGCAGGGGCTACATATTAGAGAGATATGACATTAATCTTTCATGACATGATCCATAAAACAGTCAAGGATTATGTGGATGACATACTGGCTAAATCAAAGAAGAGACATGATCACATAGCAACTCTAAGTGCAATCTTTGATAGGCTAGAAAAATACAAAGTCAGGCTAAACCCAAAGAAGTGTGTCTTTGGGGTACAATCGGGAAAGCTGCTGGGATACATAGTTTCAATGAGAGGGATAGAGGTGGACCTAGCCAAAGTTAAGGCAATCCTAGACATGGAGGCACCCAGAATATTAAAGGAGCTTAGAGGATTACAAGGTAGACTCCAGTCTATTCGAAGATTCATAGCACAATTGGCAGATAACCAGATCGCCTATTCACACCTACTCCACAAGGGAGTAGCCTTTAGATGGGATGAAAAATGTGAGCAAGCATTCAACAAAATTAAAGAATATCTACTCACACCACCTGTGTTGATGCCACCCATTGCAGGGAAACCACTAATCCTCTACATCTTAGCCACAACAGTCGCCTTGGGGGCACTTTTAGCCCAACATGATGAAAAGGGAACCAAGCGGGCTATCTACTACTTCAGTAGAACAATGGTGGGACACGAGCTCAACTACACACCAATAGAAAAGGCTTGCTTAGCAGTGGTGTTTGCAGTGCAAAAATTCAGACACTACATGCTAGCACGTCAAATCAAGCTAATTGCCAAGATAGACCCTCTCAATTATTTATTGTCTAAAGCAATGCTTACAGGAAGAATGGCCAAATGGGTAATGATACTATCTGAGCACGATATTGAGTATGTAGAGCGAAAAGCCATAAAAGGAAAAGTCATTGCGGATCAGCTAGCAGAAGCACCCCTCTACACAGATAACCCACTCATATCAGAATTCCCAGATGAATCCCTTTTCAACCTTGATGCAGTAGACAACTGGAAGTTATACTTTGATGGCTCACATACACAACATGGATGAGGAGCAGGTATATTCTTCATCACCCTGCAAGGAGACTGCATTCCTAGGTCCTACAAGTTGGCATTCCCATGCACCAATAATATTGCAGAGTATAAAGCGCTAACCATAGGACTCAAGATTGCAACACAATGGCGGATCATGGCACTAAGGGTCTATGGGGACTCACAGCTTATCATCAACCAAGTCAACGGTGAATACCAAACCAAGGATGATAAGCTCACACCATACAAGAAACTAGTGGAAAGCCTCAAGGAATCATTCATTGACATCACATTTGAGCAGATATCGAGGGTAAATAACAGAGCAGCAGACACCATGGCAACCATTGGATCCTTGTTGGATATCCCTCGCAACGTCTCGAAACATGAATTCCTTGTAGAGAAACTTCTCGTACCCACATTCGAGGTACCAGAGTCAGAATACGTGTGCGAACTCATTGGTGCCGGTGATCCTTGGTACCATGACATCTACACCTATCTAAGATTAGGAATCCTCCCAGCCGATATCACCCCGAACCTCAAACGAACCTTCATCAAAAGGTCCTTACGATTTGTCATCCTAGGAGAAACCCTCTTTCATAGAAGCATCAATGGAACCTTGTTACATTGTCTCAAACCTTAGGAAGCCCTGACTGCTTTGACTGAGGTACATAGTGGCACTTACGGTTCACACTCGAGTGGTATGACCTTGGCCAAGAAGTTGCTAAGAACCAGGTACTACTAGCTAACAATGGAAAGAGAGGCACACGATTTTGTCAGAAGGTGTCTATAGTGCTAGCAACATGGAGACCTCATTCATGCACCAACTCAAGAACTGCATCCCATTGTTTCACCTTGGCCCTTTTCCCAATGGGGGCTCGATCTCATTGGTAAAATCTCACCCACCTCATCCAACGACCATAAATTCATTATCACCGCCATCGAATATTTCACTAAGTGGGTCGAAGCAATTCCCATGACCTACATAACGGGGAAACAAATATCCAAGTTCATCCTGAACTACCTCATTTGTAGATACGATGTTCCTCAATCCATTATCTCTGATAATAGGATGCCCTTCAAGAATCAAGATGTCCGTGATTTATGTGAAAAGTTCAAAATCCAACACCGCTTTTCCACCCCATATTATCCACAAGGAAATGGCCAAGCAGAAGCTACAAATAAAACCATTTTGAAAATCCTCAAGAAAATAGTCAATGACTATGGTCGTGACTGGCATCTGCAACTAAATCCTGCATTATGGGCCTATTGCACCAGCATCCGCACACCAACCGGTGCCACACCATTCTCTCTGGTCTATGGATCAGAGGCCATACTCCCCATTGAGATCGAGCTCCAATCACTAAGGATATCATTGCAAAACCTCATCACCGATGAGGAATACAGGGTCACAAGACTCAATGAGTTGGAATTGCTAGATGAAAGGCGCATGGATGCCCCTAATCATCTACAAGTGTATCAAAATCACTTAAAAAGGAGCTACAACAAGAAGATCAAACAACACACTTTCCAAATTGGTGAACTTGTGCTAAAAGAAAACCAAAAGAACGTGCCAAATCCAGATACAAAGGGAAAGTTTGAACCCAACTGGCTAGGACCCTTTATCATCACTGCAAGTTATAAATCAAGGGCATATCAGTTGTCGACACCAGAAGGTGAACCCCTGCAAGAGCCCATGAACAATTCACACCTCAAAAAGTTTTATGCCTGAATCATGCAAAGGTATAGAACCGGAAAATACAAAAACAATTAGAAAAGGTCTTGAAAAAATGGTCACCTCGATGAAAACCTGGCAAACAAGCTTCTTGGTGACAACAAAAAAATAAAAAAATATAAAAATCCAAAAAAATTGGAAAAGAGAATTGAAAATAGAAAAGAAAAAAAAATCGTCCTTTAGTGAAAACCACTTCGGTGCCGCTTTGGACAAGTACCTTGGTGAAAACCTAGAAAATAGGTGCCAAGTGTAAATAAAGCACTCCCCATCTACCAGGATCTACATGACTCATGCCATCACTCATTCATCCACTCATCCACTCACATCCATACCATAGCTTGCATTGGTGTCCATACCATATTCCACCATGGAGCTACTTGGCATTTCAGTCTGTCCTGCCTTTATTGAAGTAGTCTATTGCACCACACTAGGGGTACATTCTCACAAGTATCGGATTGGATTCATGTATATTCTCGTGATCTTTTTCAGAAAATCTCATCATCAAAATGCAAAAACATTCAAAAAATTCATCAAAAATCCAAAAACATCTCAAAATATTAGAAAATCTTCAAAAATTTATCATTTAGTCTTGTCAGTCTTTCACCTTGTCAAACTACATCATCTCTGAGCTTGAACGTAGGAAAGGTTGATCTTTGATCAACCCCCGAGACAGTTATAGTTAGTCCTTAGGCATCCGTAGTCTCCATCTCTAGTCAGTCCGCCATTTTTCGAACTACGTGGTCTCTGCGTATATAACGTAGGCAAGGCTAATCTATGGATCAGCTCCCGAGACCCCTAGGATAGGTCTTTAGGTTAGTCCATCTATCTTAAAAACTTGAAAATACCAAAAACATTCGTAAAAATTCAAAAATACCAAAAACAGCCTCAAATATTTGAAAAACCCAAAATGGTGCATCCATTTCACCTCGCCTTCACCTACAATAATCGTCATTCCTAATAAAGCATCGTTGCTTTCACCCTTTGGTGAGTGAGTTAGAAGCAAGTCTAGAAGGTTCAAAAGTGAACACCCTAATCGTCAAAGTCTCAAGTCTAGATCAGTAAGCAAGCAAGTTGGTCAACTCGGAGTATCAATAGCTTATCACCCAATCAGTCCTACCAAAACCCTGATCACAACATGACCTAGGATGAAGCTTTCCTATGATGGACATAAGCATCAGGTACCCCTCACAGTAGTTCAGCCTTGGTTAGCAGTACAAAGAACATTGGCTTGTTTGTTTACTTTATCTTGGTCTTTTTAGACTTATCTTATTTTGCGCTCATTCCAAGGACCTCTCGATGATGCCTAAACAAAACAGGTTTAGAGAGAGGAATGGGGCAAAGATCATTACCTTTTTATTTGCTATGCTTGGTGGGTATTCTTGTAAAATAACTTTGTCAGGCATACTTTGTTTGTTTGTAGGAAAGATGTTTTAGGTGTCTTGTTGACCACATAAAAAGGCTTGCCTTCTTATGTTTTGGCCCAAGATGTTTGGAATATCTGAACTGCATTCTAAATAAGGTTATGTTTGCCAAAATGTGAATAAGAGTACTTCTATCTGTTTGACGAGTCAAAAATCCATCACACTAGGTAATGCCATCCTGGTCCTTTATACCTTGATCCATCATACCTACATGTGTTATCAAACATAATGTAATTAGCCCTTTGAAAATCCCAATTCCTAGCAAATCATCATCATCATCGATAATAATGAGAACTTGTGTGGATCTTCCTTCCATCCATCTTATTCTTCTTTTTCTTCTATCTTTACTAACATTTCTATCTGAAATTAGTGTGTCATATCAAAATATACACGAGGCTACCCATGGCCGATGACTGTCTATACATCATCAGAATCGTCTACATCAAAAAAATATATTTCGTCCTCTCATCAATGGAACCACTCCTTTCGCATTTTATCGTGATCTTGACCAGAAAATTGAACATTCTCCGCTTGATCGCTCGAGGGGGCAATACACCAGCATAATCCTTCCGCTGAGGCAATAGTGGGGCATCTGAAAAATCAAGAAATTTTGAACTTTGATCACAACAGTTTATTCTTTGAATCAATGCAACAAGTACATTGCTTCAAGGGGGGGAAAAATGTAGACATGGAAAATATACATTCTCGATCTGGCACACTTGGCCCAGATTACTAACAAAATTTCCTCCTAAATCATACTCTCAGCATTTCATCATATTATATCTCTTAATTTAATAAATCATTATTTATTGGATTAAGTTTTCCTCTTTCAGTAATTAAATTAATCAATTTAATTTAATTGAGCTTGCATCTCTGTTTAATTAAATAAATATTTTTATTTGATTAAATTCTCTAAAGTCTTCTTATTAAATTAAATAAATTAAACCTGATTTGATTTAATCTAACATATTCCTCCTTAATTAAATAAATCAAATCAATTATTTAATTAAATCATTTCCTCTCAATTTCTGATTTAAATTAATTCATCTATTTGAGTCAAAATTTTCAAATCATCTAATTCTTCGTTAAATTAATCAAATCCTTGATTAAGTTAATCCCTCTCACTAATATCCTCTAGATTTTGCAAGTTGCACAATAAATCAATTTAATTGATTTATTAATTCATCTATTTTCCCTCACATGGCATCAAAAGGGAATATTCCCTTAATTTGAATTCAAATTCAAATTAGGATGGGTACTTCCAACAAGGCATTTAATGCCTCTTACATGTCCTTAGCCTTGAGCCAAGTGACATTAACTCCATTTCCCTTCCCTCTAAACTTGCCAACTTTCAAATTCAAATTTGAATTTGATGGCATTTATCATGCACATTGATCAAAATGTGCACAACCATCAACCATTCACATCTTGACAAGTGGCACTTGGCCATTGGATGTTGAATAATCCCACATTGCTCAAACTCATCCTTCTTCCAATTTTTGAAATCTATAAATTGGAGACTCTTCTCTTCAATCTTCATCCACAATTCATATGCAAAGTTACTCTCTCCAATTGAGAACTAATTTTTCTCTTTGCTCACAATCATCCATCATTTTCTCAAAATTGCAACTAGATTATGCTCAAATCTCTTTGGAGATTTGACCATTGATTCAATTAACACATATTTGCATATAGGGATTGGGAAAGGGCCAATTGCAACATATCATTGGCACCAACTCCCCCATGGGATCATCATGTTGTTTACTTAATTAGGACTAATCTTCATCTAGTTTAGTTGTTCTTCCTTTGTTCCTATTTTAAGTTTATTAACAAATGGATTTCATGGGGAATCCCTCATTCATTTGCTTGCATTTTGATCTAACACTAACAATGTTTGACTTCTTTGTGCAATTGTAGGTTTAGGGGTTCACAGTTTCTTCTTGGTGGCATAAAATTTTGAAGACATGGGTTGGTTTCTTTTTGATAATGGTAAACGGGGTCTATTCATGTGTTTAGAAATGTTGCATGTCGACTTCACATGCTCATAATTACATGTTACCATATCAAATTTAAGGAATGGTATTTTTGGGTTTTGGGTAATCATGAAGCCTAGATAATATTCTTAGTTTCACACTTGGAGTCATTGGTAATTGTTCTTGAATGCATCATTTTATGATTTCGGTTACTTTAATATAGCTGTAGTTTTAGTGGCTAATGTTTATGGAATATTTAGTTTTTATGCTATTTTATTTTTAGCACTACTTGTGCAGGCTACTTGAGAAGAAAAACCTTGGGTATCCAGTCACACTTCTATATTTGCATGCTTCTTGGTTTTCCTGTTAGAGTAACTTATTCATATTGATCTTTCCCACATGAACATGGTAACATCTGGTACTGTTGCTCGGCAATAGCTTGGTAACCTGGTAATCATCTTTGTGTTATTCTTTGAAAGTGAAATACAAGCAACTATTGTAACCTTTCCTAAAATGTAATGATGTATTCTGTAAAAAGATAAAAATAGAGAGATTACAGATTTATCATTACTGAAAAACCTAAAAGAAAAAAAGGAGAGTAGTGTAGTTCCATTCATTGAAAAATATAGGGTAATTATTTTTTTGCTAAAATGATTGGGAAAACAATGTGCTAACTGTTTTGAACAGTATCATGGAAAATTGATGAAACAGTGTGTGAGAAAAATAACGTGGGAACACATCTCTGAGAATACATTCTGATGAGAAGTTGTATTTAGATAGTAATTAGATTTTCCTCAAGTTGTCTTAAGGCTTGATAATAGGTGGAACTTTGAAGAGTCATTCTTGACTTTTGAGAATTCTACACATTGTCTACCAAGAGGCACTTGATAGAAATCAGAGAAACAGAGATATCCTCTATATCATTGTATGTTCTATTTTTAAATAAAAAAAGGATTGGTGCTCCTTGAGATTAGTATCTCTAAAAGGAGGGGTTGGCGCTCCTTGAGTTGGTGCTTAGAAATCAGCCTTCGAGGCATTGTCAAAAATGATTATTGAAATGAAAGCCTAAAAAAGGCAACAGGTTAAGGAGTGGTTTTTCAACCCCAGGAGGGTTTTCCACTCAACATATCTTGTGTCTATTTGAGTATCTTTGGTTCATTTGATTAAGTGCTTTATTTCTTTAAATTTCTATGTTTCACTATTCTCATTTTAGTTTATATGATTGCATTCAATACATGAATGAGTTTATCATTGATAAATGAGAGCATACATCTGGTTTAATTCAATTTTAGTTGAATTTGGTAAAGAAGTTAATAACACTAATTCACCCCCCCCTCTCAGTGTCTTTTCACTCCAACAAGGTCTGTATATCATAGATGGGTGCAAAATTATCATGCTCTATCTGATTTATCTGATTGGCCTCTAAATTTGTCTCAACCATTAACTTAGCTAGACCCTGAACTCTCACAAGATTTTTAATCTGTATGTCAATGTTGAACTCTTGGATCCTATTTATCCACCTGCACTACCTCCGTATAGTCTCCCGTTGAGTAAAAGTATCATTAACTACAACTATTGGAACATAAGAAACAATAGTTTCTCCAATCAAGTAAGGCCTAAAATTCTTGACATCCTTTACCAACCCATATGCCTACTTCTCTGTTACATCATACTTCAATTTTGTAGCTTACAATGGGGTATGTGTAGGATCATCATGGAAAAAATAAGCCCTTAAGTGGCAATAAATTCAAAAAAATTAGAGTTAGGGAACTTAACGTAAAATTTTTGAATAAATTATCTATATTATTTAAAAAATATGTAAGAATAGAATCTGTAGAAAATTGAATCTAGTTTCTAAACTACTAGGTTTATTTAAAAAATAAAAAAATCTATTTGATGAAAATTTGAAATTTCAATGTAGTAGTACTTAAATTTCAATGAAAAAATAAGTAGTTGTCTGTCTAACCACCCTAACCACAATAAAATGATAATATTTTTTATAAGATTTTAGATATAAGTAGAGGACTCATGTCTCGATGTGATGCATATTTTTTTGAAATTTTTTTCTAAGTAAATACTTAATTATGATTTTTTTATTACAAATTTTAAAAAATATAAAAACTCGTATGTCTGACCACCTTAACTTGGTCAAAAATTCATGAAATTCAATTCTTTTTTTTTTAATCCTATAGTATGTGAAGAATAGAATGTGACACATGTTTTGAATTCAAGAAATGTGATACCGTTTGAAAGCTATAGATGTTTTTCAATCAACCTGTCAATCAGGACTATAGTGGTAATTCAAATAGAAAATGAATAATAATTATTTATTAAATTCAAAGTAAAGAATAATTTATATTGGTGGAAATTTGAGAATCTCCTTTAAAAACCCTTTTTGTCTGATCAATTTTGGGTAAAAAATAGTCGTCAGCCACATGGGTCATCATATGACTTACATATCACCACTTTTTGGCCCATCATGATCCTACACATACCCAATGATTTACTAAAGAATGCAATTGGTTGTTCAAAGCCATCATTATTTTTCTATAATAGAACCCCTTCTATTGTGTGAAAAGAAGCAAATGCAAACAATTGGAAGAGTTTTGAATAGTCGGGGGATTTAAGAACTGGAGCCTCCTTGATAGCATTCTTAATAGCTTGAAAATCTTTGGAGGGTTCTTCTATCCATACTACATTTTCCCATTTCTTTAGCATCTTGGAAATAGGGTGGACAATTTCAGAAAAATTTGTAACAAATATCCTTACAAAATTAACCTATCCAAGGAAAGATTGAATACCTTTTACATTCCTTGGTTATGCAATCTTGTCAATAGTTGTTACCCTTTCTGGATCAATTCAGACCCCTTCCTTTGAAACAATGTGTCCAAGTAGCTTCCCTTCTTTCACTCCAAATGAAAATTTCTTTGGATTTAGAGATATCCCATATTCCAAGGCCCTAGAAAATTTTGTTTCCAAGTGAGAACAATTGTCCTCCTCTTTCTTTCTATGAGCAGTGAGGTCATCCTGATATATTGCAAGAAAAAGGTCAATAAAATCTGCAAAGGCTACATCGATAGTCCTCTAGAAGTTTACACCAGCATTCATTAAGTTGAATGGAATTCTCACATAAACATATGTCCCCTAGGGTGTAGTAAATGTAGTATTAAACCACTCAGAGTCCTTGACCATCACCTAGTTGTAACTAGAGAAACCATCCATCATGGAGAGTAGCTCACACCCTATAACTTTCTGCAACATGGCTTCCATGTTGGGCAGTGGATAGTTGTCTTTTAAGGAAGCAAAATTTAAATTCCTAAAATCAACACATAGTCTAATATCACCATTTTTCTTCCTTACAAGCACAAGATTTGAAACCCAAGATGAGTGTCTAATGGGCTTAAGGATTCCATCATCTCTTAATTTGGCAAGCTCCTCCTACATCTTAGGTTTCAGGGTTGGGTTAATCGGCTTTTGTTTTTTCCTAAGTGTCTTCATATATAGCTTCAATTGAATTTCATGCTTGAAGAGATCCTCCCTATATGCCTTGAGGTCATCATATGACTAGGAAAAAACATGTCTATATTTCCTAAGCAAGGAAATCAACATGTTTCTAACATGAGGCTTCATATTCTTACCAATATAGACTTTCTTAGTGGCATTTTATGTCCCCAAATTTATTTCCTCTAAATCCTCTTTGTGGGAAGGTGCCTGCTTAGCACTTGAGCTATCAGGGCCATCAAAAGCCCTCTCAAGTGCAACCAAGCCTCGAAGAATAGTGTTTTTTTTCAAATAAATTATATCATTCCAAAACAAGGTCTCTTTTCCATCAACTTCCACGACAAATGAGCCAAAGTCAATTTCCTAGCTCTCATACTGATCAATACAATGCAAAAACCTCAAAATGTTAGTGTCATCATCAAACACCTGCCACTTATAAATTTTTTCCAGCACTGGAGGCCTAGTTTGCACCTCTATTTGTGAAATTCCATCAAATGTAACATCATCAAGTTTAACAGCTATCTTGGCTAATAAGTCATCCCTAACATTCTGCCCCCTCTCAACCCAATCTATGCCAAAACCATCAAAGGTCTCAATAGTCTCCCAAGCTACATTTATATATTGCCTAAGCCTTTTATACTTGGATAAAAAATTGGATCTAATCTAGGAGACAACCAACTTAGAATCTCCTAATAGATTTAATGACTTGACACCATGTTTTAAAGCTAACTTCAAACCAAGTAAAAGTGCCTCATACCCAACAACATTTTTACTACAATAAAATTACAGTAGAAAAGAATACTTGAAGGTTTTACCTTGAGGGGAAATAAAAATGATCCTTGATCCCGAGCCTTCTTTGGAGCATTCTCCATAAAAGTAAATTGTCCACATGTCATCATCTGATGATACATTTAGCACTTCCTTTTCAATGGGTGCAAGCTAGACTTCTTCTTCTGATTTATCTTCTTCAACACGGAAGTTCTCCAAGTCTGTCTCCACAAAATTTATTCTGATAGGTTCTTGTGGCTCTTCCATATTCTCAATCATGTGGGAAACTCTCTTCTCCCTATTAACTTTAACATACTTCTTCTCAATAGAGAAAGGGGCAAAGGATAGGTCACACTTTATACTTCCACCCATCAAAGCACTCCAAGGCCTTGATAACAACATCCCATAAGTAGGTGGGATATCCACCACTGTAACACTCATATGCAACTCCTTTTCAGGGAATTATGCCAACCTGTATGGAACATCATTTATAACCCCTATGACTGACACTTCTCAAGAATCCATTGCATATAAATTACCATTAGTACTATGTAATTTCAAACCCATTGCTTGCATTATCTTCACTGACATTACATTATTGTAAGCTCCAGAGTCAATCATACAATGTCTTAAGATTTTTCCATCAATGATCAAACTCAAGAAAAAATGATTCACATGATTGGGGTTAGTTGTGATAGTAGTTCCCAAGTATATTTGAGGGCTATCAGTGGTGGATTCCTTCACAGTATTTTTCTTGTCCCAACTCTTACATGACTCAGTTTGATCAAACACTACCTTATCCTCTTTACTGGTAGGAATGCTATTAATGAATGCAATAGTTTTATCCTTGTGTTCATTTATCCACATAATTTCTAAGAAAGGGACAATAACTTTGACTTGAGATAGTCCTTGAAACATATCTACTACAGTATAGTTTGGTAATTCAAGGAAAATTATGGCCTGAGATGTTACCTTCTCATTTCCTCTTGAAGTCTTGTAAGACTTAAGATGTTGATCTTTGACCTCAGTATTTTGGGAGGTAGCCTCACCAGTTATCTTAGTTTTATCCACTTTCTTTTCCCAAATTCTAAGTTCCTTAACCTCCTTGGGCTTTGGATCTACTTTGTTTGCATCTGCTTTGATGGCCACACCCTCAAAATCCTTATCTTTGATGAACAAACTACAAGGTTTTCTTGAATCCCTTGTGATAGTTCTATTTCTTAACTATATATTGTTCCTTGCCCTAATAGCTAGAGCAATTGTGTACTTCTCAATTTATTCATTAGAGGGTCTCCTCAAAATAGTGTTATCTATTGCAAGGTCATTCACAAAATAGTCACCATCGTCTTCTTCATTTAAAAACACTTATTGATGATGCACGTCATTTTGTTGTCTTTGCATGTTCACATCTCCCCCACATGGCTCATCATTTGAGGAATAGTCATCACAAGCAAAATCAGATGGACCTAGCAATACATTATTCATTGTATCCTGATTATGGGGGGGTTGAGATTCTCCTTGGTCATCTTGGGACTCTTCTACTGATCGTTCCACTACACATTGTTGTGATGAATGAGGAATCTCACATGCCTCACACCATGGAAAATATTCTATCACATTTGTGGAGTGCTTCTATAGGGGATACAAAGGAATCTCAGTATTCCTCTGATTTCCTTGTACTGGTTTCCCATTGTTCTAGTTAGTGTGATAAGGAAATTCTTGCAGCCTAGGATGCCTTTTGTTCCTTTGGAAGTGGGGATTCTCATTTTTAGCTTTCTTTTGTAGCAGGCTAAGAACTTGATCTATCTTGTCATCAGAATCCATGGCTTTTCTAGCCTTATTAGTCTAATTTATTGTATTTCTGGAAGCTTTAGGGTCTTCCCTTCATCCCACCTTTCCAAAAGCTCTTCTATTGTTCTCAATATTTACTACCATCTTGTATGCTTGTCTCAAATTCTGTGGGTCCTTGTCTCTAAGAAGGTAACACATATTTGCATCATAAGTGTTGTAATATACAACTACACATGTATTTTCATTAGGCCTTAAATATGCACAAACTCTCATCATAGCTTTCTAAAATCGTGCATTAAACTTAGTGACCAACTCATTATGTCCCTTTGTGATATTATTGAAATCATTTAATTTGAACCTGGGATCAGTCTGATCTCCATATTTCTCCCTAAAAACCTTGTAAAATGCATCCTTAGAGTCAATAATAGAATCCAACAATCCCCTATACCAATCTATGGCATCCTTAGTTAATGGTTGCATGAAATAATTCATTGCCACATACTCATCCCATAATTCAAAGTCTTCAACAAAACTCTAGAAAGCCTTCAGGTGATCTTCATCACTAAAAGCATTATTACTAGTAAAATTGGGTAGATTTTTTCATGCATTATCAGGGATAGGATTTACATTCCCTCCGATGTTGTCAAAACATAACTGTCTGTATCTATCAGCCTATGGTGGCCCCTTGGCATGCCTATCTTTATGGGTATCCTTTTGCTCATCTTCCTTCTTATCATCTGAATGATGTCCCTTTTTTTCTTTTCCATTACTACCATTAATCCCTTTCTTCTTACTACTTCCTTCCTCACCCTCTGAGTAGGACCTATCATTCTTATAGCCACCTCCACCTCTTCCACCTTCGTTACCACCACCACCCCCTCTAGGAGTCTATTTTTTAGAGTTCTTATTTTTTGACCCACTTTCATTTTGTCCTAAACTAGATGCCTCAGTGGTGGGTGTAGACTTCTTAAGGAAGGCAATTTTTCTTGCTACTTCGACATTTGAAGATTTTATCTCTACCCTCCTTAACTCTTCCCCCAATTGATCATTTATCAATTGTAACTACAAGATTTCAGGATTTGGGGGTGCATCCAAGGGTTTAGGATCAAAATTAACTCCTTTATTAGTAAAAGTGTTGGTTTCAGCATTAGCATTAGTGTTGGTTATGGGGTTGAAATAATTGTAAGAAGATTTCTTAAAATATTCCATGGGAGCTTTCCAATGATCAATAAAGGTTGTATTCTTGGATACTACAGGTGGGTTAGAGGTCTTAGTGGTAGGAACAGAGGAGGTGTATGTGGTTGTAGCAGAGTTCCCCATGGAAATTATTACTTTAGGAATATCACAGGCCCTTTCAGTGGCTGCCTTAGCCACATTCTCTTCAAAGCCCTTTCGCTTAGTAGCATCTTTTCTCATCCTCTCTACTTTTTTCTTCTAAGCATTTCTCTCGAGCTGTTTGGCTTGAACTCTATCCAAAGTCTCTTTTCTCTTCTTTTCCATATTTTCCTCTGCCTCTTGTAGCGTCTTCTCTTCCTCAATCAAATATTGCATATCCTTATCTATATAAGTTTCATTCTCAAGGATATCTCTTGCCTCACTTGGGGCAGGAGTGTAATAAGGTTGATCTGCTTGATCTTCATCCTGAGGAAAAGGCACCTCCTCATCAGGAGATACTCCTTGTGGGTTGAAGTTATATCCATTGAAAATAGATAGAGCACCAAGTGTCATAGCCTCTGAAAACTATGTATCTTGTTCCTATAAACCCCACCTATCTTCTTTTCTAGATATATTATATTTGGTATCAAGAACTTTCTCAACATAAAATCTTTCATGATCCACATTAGAGAAAATAATTTCTGATGAATCCTCACTGATAGTAGAACTATTTACTTCAACATTTAAAGTAGGAGATGAAAGAGTAGGGGATACAACTGACTTACTTGGTGTGTTGTCCTTCGTCACCCATAGAGGGTGTCTATCTTTTCTAGGTTCAAGTTCCATTAGTGGCTCTAGGTTTTTCTTCGAATAACTCTTAGTCTTCTTCATGGTCTTTGGTGCACGTGGATCCTTATTTGCATGTTTATTTTGATAATTTATATGAATAAAATTGTTCGAGATATCAGAGTCACCACCCAATATGTTGGGAACTATGAAGTGATTGCACTTCACTTTTGTACTCATGACTTTTGACAAGATCCTGAACATTACCCGACACATTGAAAAAGAATAGAATAAACCCAGAATCATGTACTATACAAGACAAACATAACCAAAATTTAAACCAATTATTATTCCACAATGAACAATACCATAATATTTGACTCTAACTATACCAGATCTGCACTAGAGACTTTGAATTTGATACGTCCCCAATAGAGTTTCCAATCTATTGGTGTTTTTTAAAACCCAAGCATATTTCCTCAAAGCTTCCATGAAATTTCCATGTTCAATAATAAAATCCTTGGAAACGATTGGCCAACTTAATGAGAATAAGAAATAATTTTTACTCTCCTACACTTCAGGCTCTGCAAGACCCGAGAGAGTGATCCCACAACATGCTTCTTACAAATAACTAGACAATTTCAAATACACATTGCTTAACAACATATAAGTTCCCCATCAACACTGACTAGATGAAATTCTTCAAAGAAATTGGAAATTCCTTCAAAGATCCAACTCCAATCAGTAGAGAAATTCAAACATAACAAAGATAGGTCGATACAAAGATTACTTTGAATAAATGTTCTAAAATCAAAGCCAAAGATGTGAGAAACACAACCATTACTTCAGTATTAGTGTCATATCCTAAAGCACGAAGTAAAATGAGAAAGAACTTAACTATAAGGAAAACTTCATCCTAAATAGTTAAGATCTATATGAATTGCATTACAATTCACATATCTATACCATAAATCTATTACTACTTATGAATCAAGCTGCCAACTTGCATGAACTTACACAATAACTAAAGCATTTAACTGATCCTTTGAACCAGAGCCACACTTCTAGCATAATTCACAATAAATAACATTGAAAATCAACGAAACCTATCTCGGACCAATATTTCATTAATAATTCATAATGGGTATTACAATTGGAGAGGAAATAGACTCAAAATATTGTCATATTCACCATAAACATGCTTAAGAACCTCATAATTGACAAAACTTTCCTATCTGAATCTAAACTGTAAAACATGGACTCAATGCATATACTCTCTATATCATAATTCTACACTCTCAAATCTCAAATTCAACAAAAGACCCTGTACATCGGCCCAAAATTCCCTTTTATAGAATAAGGGAGCAAAACAATCTTCATGCTAGAATGTACACATGTCCACACTTGATTGGATTGATAGTTTACACATTCCCTTCTATAGTTATATTTTGACTTTATAATTCGAGGGAATGAATATAAGACAAAATTTATTTCTAATTGTCATGGAGAAGAGAACCTTCCTTCCAAAAGGAAATCCGTTAAAGGGAAAAGCATCTTTAACCATTGAAACAATTTATCCACATCAACAACAATCCACCCCAACAATCTTCATTTCGAGCTAGGAGAAGTATGTATGAATTCAATTGTAACTTTTAAGGCTAGACATGTACTATACTTGACCAAGTAATACTCTCCACCCTGGTGCTCATATCCAAAAATCCTTAGTGAAGACACTCCTCCACAATTCAAATTCTTCTTCAAATGGCCACTTGAAAGTGATAACTTCCTCTATCTTTTCTCTATATGGTGCATACTTTACCATCACTGGAGTAGAATCCTTATCAAAATATTCTAAGAAACTAATAACAAAGGATATTTTCTCAATTGTATCATTCAATGTATACCAATATCAACATTCTTACATATTTTAATTGTTTGGGTTGACATGATGTCAATCATTTGGTCTTTCCATGCTTGCAAAGGCTTCACCCCATCATAATTATGATGGATATCTAGTAATGATGTTAAGTCTACTTCATCAAATTTGGCCTTTAATTATTTGATCTTCATTTCCATAGGAGCCACATATCCTTGGAACTTCTACTCTACAATTTAATAAAAAAACTAATAAGTTGGCATAACCGTGGGATACTTATCCTTCTAATGATTTGCACCTACCACCATGAACTTGAATTTCTCAGATTTGAGACTCCACTTATCCAACAATGGGGTAGCTAATTCTTTATCTCTTGGGAACAACCTAGTTTATTGCAACATGGAAGCATAGTTTGCATGGACACTATTTAACTTTCCTTTGACCTTTCTGTTCAAGTATCTCAATACAACATCTACAATGACTGAATTACTTTTCAACATAGACTCTTGGGACTTTTGCAATATTTACTTATACTCCTCAACCTAGTGGATTAATTTTTCCCTTGAAATTCCTCCCCTTGGACTACTAGCCCTTTCAGTAAGGGGTAGCTATCCCATATTATATTGAATGATTGCTAAGGATTTTCCCTGTGAAGAAGGTTGAGGTTGTTTCATTGGTGGAGTAGAAACCTTATGGCTAGATCTAGTTTGTCCTTGAGACTTCCATGTCTCTATTTAGTGCTTTGATAATGATAACTCGGTTTCTAACTTTGGAACCCTTTGTTGACTCTTATTGTATTCCTTAATAAGCTCATTATATTGGCCCCTCAGAGTATCCCTATCTTTATTCAAGCCTTCAATGTTAGCCTTGATGAACTTGGAAAAATTCACTACCATATATGTTTCCTCAAATGTTGGAGTATCAACAACTATTCTTACAACCAGGTGACCACTGAAATTAGTCAGCTCTGCAACTATTGGTTTTCTAGATCTAGTAGATAATGACAAAATTTCTAAGGCATCCAATTCATCACTAAAGGTTGAGCCTTTGAGTTCCAATGTAGCTTCTTCTTAAGTTTCAAGAAGTGGCCTATTAGCCCTTCTTATTGTATCAAGCACCACAACATCAGAAATATCCCATTTTTGGAGCAATAATACTCCACTCTTTTGTACCAATTCCCTACCTTTCTCTAGTGTTATCTCCTTGAGGGTTTCCCTCATTTTCTACATGACATTGGATTGAATAACATTTTTGTAGAATCTCTAGATGCAGACTCCTTTCTTGAGCTACCTTCTCAACATACATTGGAACATGTGCCCTCCATACAAAATCTTTGAATACATTTATTTTAACAAAAGAGTCATCCCTCATGAATTCTCTACATGCCTCTATTCTCATATCATCAACATTCGTTATTCCCCTTATTTCATCTTTCCCAAGTCTTAGAGACACTTATCCAGAACTTGATGGAACATATTGTGGAAATGATGGCATTCCTTGCTACATATCATCAGGGGTCACCATGATCTCTTCATCCTCTTTATCAGGATAATCAACCACTTTTTTCTCTTTAATCCTCTATCTTTTGGGTGATGGTGGCCATGTTGGAGAAGAAAACCTTAGGGGTGAGTCTAGATCAACAAAATTCAATAAAACTTTCCCTGAAGGTGATGGTACTTATTTCTTAGGAGACATCATTCTAGGTTTTTATAAAGTAACATGAGTGGGCATGGTTTTCTTCTTTCTAGAATATACCCTAACCTTTGATGGAGGCTAGTAGGTAGGTCTTTCCTCCAATCTTACTTCAGGATACTCTTCAACAGCCTATGAATTCCCTTTGTCCTCCACCATCCACTCATCTTTCAAGACTCCTACCATGCTATCAAAATTTTCAATAACATATGTGGCCCTATTCAATTCACCACTGGTATTTGGCATGGGATTATATGTAGGGTTATTTTCTTTCTTCTTCCCCATCATCTTCATAAAAGCTATATATTTTTTATTTTCTTTCCTCCTGCTTGTGCAAGTCAAGGATGTTTCTGATGATATCCTCAGGGAAGTATAAGTTTTGAATAAAGATTCAAGTCCTATTCTTTGCCTTTAATTAAGAAATAAAACCCTCAGGATCATGGTTCCTAGGGCGTATAGTGTGCAACCCATAAGGCTTAAGTAATGTCCACAAATTTTTCCATCCTCCTTTTATCATGACCAAATCAATAAAATTTGTATGCTCAAGAAAGAAAGATCCTTTCTTCTATTCTACTGGAAAGTGGGCCATTTGGGCACCTCCCAACTATCTCATGATTCTAAGAATCCAGTTCTTAGAGGCACATCCCTTGGCAAAGCATACGGGTTGCCATTAGTGCCATATACCCTAAATATAGTTTTATTATAGTAAGGGATGATATCTCCCCAATTGTGTGTCAAATTAAACTCTAGCCTCCTCTCCATTGGCCTCAAGGAATCATGAATCTCCTTTGGAATTCTAGGTGGATCATAAATCAATGATCTTTTTAGTCTTGACCCAAAAAAATTATGAAACACCATATAATCAAACTCATGGTCATGTCTATCTAGAATTCTGGTCTAGTATTAGACGAGCATGTCAATATCATCCTCTTTCTTCTTTAATTCCATACTCCACCAAAAAATTCTCTCTCCCTTATACAAAAACATATGTATCAATAAGGAAAACCATCTAAAGTCAACCGACATTTTCCCTCTTTTAGAGCTATCTAACCCTCATGTGTTTTATCTGCCAGATAAGTAGCAAAATCATATACCACATTGAAAGCTAGAAGGTGGAGATGCACAACCATATACATGAGGTTAGTAGGGAAGGTAGTATTTATATTGATAGAAAGAACTTAACATAAGGAACAAACTGTCTTCTTGAAATAATTGCAAAAGTAGTTCATGGGAAAAGGTTCTCACTCATTCTTGCTAATCACTATCTTCATTTTACCTTTTCCCACTGTTGTGGTAGCTAGATGAGGAGGTAACAAAAAGGTCCTAAATACGCCCTTTGTATTTATATATTCTTCTTTGAAGGATTTAATGTCAATTGGAACCATATCCCTATTCCATTCGTGTAGATAAAATACTTTTGCAATCTCCTCTTTGGTTATTTTAACCATTTCCACACCATCATATGTCCTGACAATTTTAGTAATAGGGTCGTACCTCACTGCAATAGCCTTCAAAAATTCAACATATAGGTATACAATGGCACTACCAACTTGCCAAGGTCTAACCTCCAAGGATTACATAGAGGGGCACCCAAGTTCCTATTTCCAAACCAATTAGAGAAAAATTGCCACCCTGTGTATGGTACTTCAACATCTTGAATTGTACACTATTTATCAATTAACCCTTCCATAACCAGGGGTCCATAATACAAATCCTTTCCCTCAATTTTCTTGTTAGTCAAGGGTTTCAATATATCTATGACATCTTGAGAAAAGGACCTAGTGGAAGTTTCAGAGCCAGAACTTTGGGCTTTGGGTTCCATTGCACAAGATAGATTAAAATTCAAGCTAGGGTTTTGAAATACTAAAACATCTATGGGGTTTAACCTCTAGCTTTATAGCCTTAAACATTGAAACTTCACAAATTGAAGACTCCTGACAATTATTTATGCAAGATTTAAAGCAATTTTAAAACAAAACAAGACGCAATTCACACTTGCCCTCAAGAAATCAACAAGGTATTCTAAAAAGAAAGAGAGCGCAATGGACATGTTACTTATGGTTTTTCTTGCAAATAATTTTAATGGCAGTTATTGTGGGCTTACAAGAAATTTCTCTTGTTGCCTGGTGTCTAGAAAATCTTTCTCAATGCGGAATTAAACACGAAAATAGCAATTCAAGAAACTTTTAGCATTAAATTTTGGTGGCTCAAACTAAAATCCACCATTACTATTCACTCATGTGAGAAAAAATAAATATCATACAACACGAATCCATTTTGAATATCTATCATCGATCTCAATCCAAGAAAGCCAAAACAAGTGACTCAAATTGAGTCAATCATAGTTTGAAAGCGCCATGTGCATCCACCAAACTCTAGGCGAATGAGAAGTGACTGACGAGACACCACCTTCGCATAGGTGGGTCCCACTCTGGTCACATCATACCTAGCACAACATTGACATGTCACTTGTTCGCCCACCTCATAGCATTATTAAAACTATAATTTTAATTATGCGAGGTCTATGAGGAATGACAATGATTCATTGTTTCATGACAATCGTTTGTTCAATAATCTTCATTAATCCTTTGGAAAACAAGGACTGGGCCCCACAACCATAGGAAACATGTAGCAACATCCTACACACCTTGCAATATTTAGTGATGTCATCAGAAACTCCTGCAAGCCAACATGGAACTATCACGATCAAACCTATCAATCTGACGGTCATAAAACTTGCACCTACAATAATTTTTATTCATAAAAAGGGGATCGACTAGGCAGATGGGGCATGACCCTTAAGGTATGCAAAATTACATGTAATTCTATAGTTATGAAAATTTATTTAACTCGACATTAAGCGAAAATTAAATCTAGTCCCAATACAAAAAAAGACTAATAGGTTAGGTAAAGGGGCCAGTTTACAAATGACCTAAAAGGCCTCAACCATGAGTTAAACAACTGGTAACTAGATCAAAAAGTCAACACATGATTAGAATGCCAAGAGGATAACAAAGAAAAAAGCCCAAAGAAAATATTCTTCAAGGCTAAAAACCTAAACCCCAAAGTAGACCAGTGGTGCAAAAACACAAAGGAAGCAAAGGAGGAACCAAATTGTGGAAATTTTTGAGAGCTCCACGACCTCATTCCCTGTCATGTCTTTAAATATTGACCATAAAATAAGCATTCATTCAAATCTTCATCATTGATTTTTCATATTGCTTTGTAGAAGAGACACATACTTAAATCCCATCGATGTCCATCTATCGTCCATGTCATTGCCACCTAATTCACAACAATGATGTGAATTAGAATATTGAACAATCACTCTCTGGCACCTATCGGCATTCGTCATGATCCACCATCATCATAATTCACTTAGAATGGTCCCACCAGACTTTGTAGAAAGCGCCATCTGATCAACATTGATCAATCTTCACCATTCCTTGATAGTCCTACTAGATGAAAGTGTGGGCCCACAAAACCTTAGCAGGGTTGGTGGGCTAGTTATATCTATCAACATGACATCACCTTCCACTAACTTCATATGCCACCTTCATAGGTCCCACTAGACATCAACTATCATCATTTATCCAATGTGGATTAATCTCCACCATTCCTCATTGACCCTGTGGGTCTTGATTGAGCCCCACTAAAATCTCAGCAAGGTATGCGGGCACCATCCGATCTCCAAGGCTTGACCTCCACTGTTGATCAAGTGAAGACAAATATTTGCATGAGTGACTTAGGAAATATTATAGCTGCTGAATATTTGTCGGGCCAATAAACATAAGGGGAAGGGGCCAGTCGTACCTATGAATTCAAAGACATAAGTTGTAACTTATGTGACCTGCAACTGCCAATACATAGTCAACATCGAAATAGAAAATTTTGAGGATTATATGACTTTGCATCATAATCTACAACAAGGATATGAATTACCATTCAACCAATCTCATTATTCCACATGTCAGCTTCATCATCATTCTTAGCAACATAATTATGATTGGGTCCCTCATAGAATGCTCCCTTAATCGTTATCACTCCATTGCTAAGTCACTAAAAACCCAAACCTCAGAACCTCTTGTCAAAGGTTACAAATTTTTAAAAACCCGTGACTCGCCGATAACAAAGAGAACCTTAAAGTTGCTAAGTTGGGAGGTTATGAAATTCTAGAACCTCACAAAACAAGTTAGAAAAGCTTGGGATCCAATTAATTAAGTTATTACTTAAACTTCCTGCAACTGCTAAACACTAGTCACCAAAAAAATAGAAACCCATCTAATCACCATGATTGCAACAACCATAGGGTTTAACTGATAAACCCTAAAACACTTGAAGTAAAATTTAATTCATTTCTAGACGTACCCTTCACTTCCTAGACCTACAAATCACATCATTGGAATTCTCTCATAAAACCCATATCGAATCTAGTACCTAATTTGTCATCAAATACGTAGAAGCAACTATTGCAGAGAGATGACAAGAATTTGTCAACTATGCAACATATTGAGAAAATTTCTATTCTACACCAACAACCAATCCACATACTTCCAGAACTAGATTCATTCCCAAACCTTATCTCTCCTTGACATCAATGACACTTTGACATTATTGCCAGTATCATCACTTGCATGAGCAACTCCATTTCATCTTTGATCCTCTTTCATCATGTCGACAATCTTCCTTGCATGATCTTTCCTTTTGGCATCAATGACAACTATATTCCAACAAGCTCCAACATCTGTAGAGTTTTTTATTGCTCTTGAGTTATGCGGTGAGCCTAGTAGTGGATCTCAGGAACCACCTCCATCATCTGTTGAGTTGACACATGCCAATCCGGTGAAGTGCATGTTCAACTCTTTGGATGAGGTTTTGACCCTATCAGTGATCTTTGTGAAATCACTGACATTTACCTCACGAGAACTTAATGGAGAAGACATCAACGGGCCTTCTTTCTTAGCTCTTTTTGTAGGAGGGTAAAAGGGTCCCCCCTTGATATTCCACCCTTGCAGAATCATCCACCCTCCCCTTATAGTGATCTAGATTGGTAGAACTATGACCTCTTCGTTGATGAGGACTAGGGGGTTCCTCTTCTTTATTTGTATATTATATTGTGTGTGTGTGTGTGTATTTATGTCCCTTGTGCTTGTGTTATGTATTCTTGGATGACCCTTGTCACCCCTATAGGTGCATGGATACAATATTTTTTTTGTGTCATAAAAATTATTCTATTTTTCACATCATTCTTCTCTTTGTCGTGTATTAATTTTCGATAATTGGGGATAATGCAAAGTGTTGGGGGAATTTAGGCCTCCCTTCCATGTTGACCCAAATTTTTTTTTTTTTTTTTGTTTTCATGTGCCTTCTTCACATGGTCTGATATAGTAGGGTGTTTATGACAGTTCATTTATATATATTATTATACTTATCCATCTATATTTATGAGAAGATATGACCCCAAAATATCAGAACACCCCTATCTCTTGTTTGTTATGTTATTGCCTCTCCTTTATTTACATCTATCTCTTTTTCTTATTTCATGATGTTTTGGTTCTTATTTGTTGTCCCTCACATATGTGACAACATTACCATGGTTACATCTCATTATGTTCGACAGACCACAACATTAGTTTTTCATTCTTTCTTTTCTCTCCTTAGGATGTCACGTGCCTTTTGTGCCTAGCACACACCATCCTAAGGGGGGCTCTAAAATTGCTTTGATTTTTAGAAGTCCCATTCAGTGGCCAATGAGTCTCTTCTTGAAAATCTCTATCTTTACTTTTCAAAATATTTTTGAAAAAATTGCATTCCTCAACAAGGACCCCTAGCGGAATACTTTTCCTTCGTCATGGGTTCGTAAAGAAATAATTTGAGATGAATTTCCTCTGAGGGATGAAATTTTACTATGGGAGAAGTTCTAACCTTACCCTTGTGAAGGGTCCTTCTTCCTTTTGAATTTCTTGATGAAGTGAACATCTTTCAAAATGATTCCTTGATGTTGAATTGATCTGCAAAAATTACTCTTGCAATTTCAAAAAGTGTGTCCCTTAAGTGGACCCTTTTTATTTTGAAGGGTTCTTGAGGGACCCCTTTAAAATATCTTCCTTAAATTATTGACTCTCTACTTGCTTTCTTGCGTGGATTTTTTCCATCTAACATGTTTTTCTATGGATTAACATGTTGCTTTTTAGGTGCGCCTATGAAGCTTCTTTCTAATTTGATTCTATGAAATCCCTTACATTGGGCTTCCTTCAGGAGAGAGTAGTAGGGGGTGCCTTCTTTGCAATTATGAGAACTTGTGAAGTTCTTACATCCTGTGGGATCTATTCACCATTGGTTTGTAGGCCTTTGATGCACTTTGTTCAATCCTCCTCAGGAGAGAGTACATGTGGAGCCATTTTCCTACCCTTCACTTTCAAGCATCCTAGATCGCGGTCTACTTCCTTGATGGTTCATGTATATTTTCTTGGAACTCTTTCAACCTACTTTACCAAACACTCAATTTCACTCATGCTCACTAAATTTGGGGCAAAATTTATAGGAGTGAATTTTCACCACACTTGTGAATTCCCCTTTTACATCCATCACCTTACACTAGTAGAATTTGGAAAATAAATGACTACGTGACTAAAATCTACTCATTTTTTGCAACATAAGTATAAATGAATAATTTGATCACTGGGTAAAAGACACAACTAAATAATTAGTCACACAAATAAAAATGACTAAATAATTAGTCACATAAATAAAAATTAGACAATATGATATTAAGTGGATAATTAAAAAAACATATTTGAATTGAGGGAGTGGGTTATATTATAACATAATACAATAATAATATATTATATTACAATAAAATATATATAATAATATAATATAATATAATATAATATAATATAATATATATTATATTATATTATATTATATTATATTATTAGATAATATTCTATTATAATATCTTTAATATTGTATAATAATATAAATAAACCATAAAAAATTTAACAAAGTCATATACCATGGCACCACACTTTGCTGCTTCTTCTGCTTGCTCACCTATTGAGAAACCTCACCACTTCACATGGAATCCACAGTTCATAGATCAGGGGCTTTGAGTTCACAGTCACAAGGAGAACACCCAGGATGGGTCTGACACTTGGGTTGCAGATGCTAGGGGGAAGGATGGGCTTGGCCCTGGGGTCATAAATTCTTAGGGGAAGGGTTTTCTGCCCTTTGGGAATCCTATGGAATATCACAACCATGACTTGCACTCGATGGGGAACATTAGAGACTTCGTTTGGTTTGGGGGTCACTTTAGCTACTGGGGTTTCAAAGAATCATCAACCTCACCGACCCTTCCCAATTTCAGAGATGTCAATGGGTTGAAAGTCTCTTCTCCCAAATATTTCAACTTTTCTAACCCTAGGATTGGTGACACCCTCAAGTAGAGATCTCACTTACCAATCTACCAAACTTTCTCAGTTCCTAAAGAATGTCTGGAGAATTTAGCTTTTGGTCGGGAGGATTTTCTATCGAATCATGCCCTAATTTTTTGTTTCACAAAGATTTTTCTAAAAATATACAATTGGCATGCTTGGGTCATGGAGAATTGGCAAGAGTACATGGGTTGGGAAATAAGCATAAACCCCTATGCAAGGAGTTTTTTTTTTTTAGAATTTAATTCTCAGAAAGATAAGGAGTTGGTAATGGAGTGTGGCCCTTGGATTTTTCAAGGTGATTTTTTGTGTATTAAACCTTGGTTTCTAGAGTTTGATCCATAAACAAAATATTTCAACACAACACATCTATGGGTTAGGCTGCCATATCTTCCCATTCAATTTTGGGAACTTGATTGTCTAAGGGCCATCGATAATTCCATTGGAAGTTATTGTTTCTATACTGAGGAAACGATCAGCTATTAGAACTCCACGTGTGCTCAAATTTGTGTTGAAATGGATTTAGCTAATGGCCTCCCTACTAAGATACTATTGAATATAGACAACAGATGCTGGAGACAACCCATTGATTATGGAAAAAATGCTTTTAGATGTAGGAGATGCTTCTTAATAGATCATTCTACTTCCCATTGTAGGAAGCAGCGAGACCTTGGGAACGAAGCTTCAAGAAAGATGACATGGTGGGTTGGTGTCAAATCACAACACTATGTTGTTCCTCCCACCTCTCTCCGAAGGACAACTCGACTTCTTCTCCCCTAGGGGCTTAGCCTCTGGTCTTGCTTAATATTTTCTCAAAGAACTTTGTGTATGTTTATTCTATTGATGGGAATCAAGGCTACATGGATAGTGTTTCATAAATGATCTTAGATCATTCCACGTCATCTTTGGGCCCTCCTAAACTTGAAGGTCTAAATTCCATGGGTACAGAACAATATTATTGAAAAAACTCTGGGGTTGTGTTGAGGAAGGATCCCTTACCAAATGTTGATCAAAAAATGATGGCATCTCCTCATAGTGAGAAGGAATGGATAGAGGTTAAAAGGAAAAAATATTCCTCAAACAAAAACAATATGTTGCTCAAATCTACCACAAAAGGAGGAAATGCCTTTGTTGAGGCTCTCTGATGGCTGGGTTGTATTTTGGGTTTGGGTCTATTGGTTGTGTTATTAGGATGTATGGGATTCTATGGTATGGGGATAGGTGGTCTAGATGTTTAGTGGCTTTGGGGGGTGTGTACAAATGTAACACTGTGAGGTCAGGCCTTGCATGCTAGTATCTCTAGTGTCAAGGTGGCAAGTTGTACTATTTCTTTTTGAAGATATCAATAAAAATATTTACTTACCAAAAAAATATTATAATATAAAATTACAATATATTTAATACTATTTATTGTGCAATAAGTGAGAGATTTATGAAGTAAATATTATTTATTTTAGATTCTATTTTAAAATCCTTTTTAGTGGAAATAAAAAGCCACCCTAATTTCATTTGGTGTGCCCTAATTTCTTCCATGTCATGATTATATTAGGGTTACCCTCCCCATTCTTTATTCCTACAAAATGAAAGACCTATCGACAAAGAGGTAAAAAATTATCCCACTTAGCTATATGGCTTTGCCTCCACCATACCACATTGGTCACTCTACTCTAGAGATCCAAAAGTGGGGAATATTTTGGTCTTAAGGCTCCAGCTCACCATATTCGAGAAGTGAAAGGTGAATACTAGAGAGGAAGAGTTTGGAGGAGACAAAACCAATAGCAGTGGGGAAAGCAAAAAAAAATAGTAGAAAACTTAGGTATTATGGTCTATGGGATGTTGAATATATTTTCATTTTAATAAACATAATATAAAACCCTTGTTGAAACCTTATTTTCAGGTTGTAGCTTGCCAAATTGGAGAGGTGAAAGGTGAATACCAATGAGAAAGATTTTGGAGGATGTGAAACTAGTAGCGATGGGGAAAGCAACAAAAAGAGACATAAAACAAACAAGTGATTCTATAATGTAAAAACCTAAATGTGCTCATTATCGAATCTTGGCCATATTTTTTTTTAATAAACATACTCTAAAACCCTCATCTATGGTTTAGTTCTAATTGTGGGAACATTTAGGTTCTTACCCCATTTTGTCTCTATAAATATTCTATAGAATCATGTTGATTCCTTCATTGAAAGGAGTAGGGGTTTAGTGCTATAGGCCTATGATTACTTAGATACAATCATATGTTGTGTGATTGATCTACAAACAAACTGCTACCCACAAATTCAGTCAACATCCAAGAGAGCTTTCCAATATTTAATGGATAGGAAAAAAGATGAATGTGTTCATTATGTGGAGGATACCATGGAGATGCACAAGACAATTGTATATACAGAGAATCCCATTTACATAGAATACTTGCAAATAATGCAAGAATTCAAGAAAAGATTCATGGAAGCCATATGGAAGAATCAAAGGGTTGTTAAATTGAAGGCATGGGGGAAGTTGACCTATAGAAAGTTCCCAAAACAACCGATTAACTAGAGGTGGCACTCAAAATGAAGATGAACCTCATGGCGTATTGAAGCATTGTGAGGATACTCAATATAAAAATATACTCTAAAACCCTCATCTATGGTTTAGTTATATGGTTAAGGATGCTATAATGTAAAAACCTAAATATGTTCATTATCAAAGGTTGAGTTCTATTGTGGATAGTTTATGATTTTTGGTTGCTTCCTTGTTTTCTAGTCTTTTTCTCTATGCTCTGTACAATAGAGTATAGGTGGATTTTTTGGATATTTGTTTATGTAGTTGTATGTTGTTTGTAATTCCTTTGGTTATGCAGTTGTTTTTTGATTGTATTTTTTTTCATGTTAGTCCAATACAAAAAAAACATTTGAATATCTATGATACTTGAAGTTTATATGCATAAATTTGTGAGGATTAATTAATTTAGATTTGATTTGTAACTTGAATAACTGATTCACCCAAATAAATGACTACCATGACTAAATAAATGACTATAATGAATAAAATAAATTACTACAATGATTAAATAAATGACTAAAATGACTAAATAAATGACTACCATGATTAAATAAATGACTACCATGAATAAATAAACAACTGCCATGACTAAATAAATGAATACCATGACTAAATAAATGATCAGCTAACAACAATAAATGACTAAATTAATGACAAAATATACTACCAAATTGATCAATCAAAATAACCAATAAATGACTAAAATAGTTTAGTCATGAATTCGGTCACATTATAAATGATTGGAAATAAACTACTAATGATCACGTGACCAAGCTAATGGTCACATGACCAATTTTCAGTAGTTTTTTTAGTCATTTATTGTTGTTTTTCTACTAGTGTTAGAAAAATCAAATCTGACCATGTAATTCCACATCACCCATCTAGAATCCATCCAATTGGTGCTTGTTCATTGTGTCAGTGGGGGAATTTATGTCTAGGATGTGTGCATTGTGCATAGATGTCTGTGTGGTGCATTTCCATCCTAACAAGATTCCTACCTCTGGAATCTGCAAAAGGCATTACATTCTCCATTGGGGCTAGAGTGTAACACATCTACACCTTCTTGCCACAATTTGAACAACTCTTTCCCTCTCAAACTCATCTTCAAATGCATATCTTTAATTCTCATACCAACTTCTTCACATTATTCACATTTTCTAGTAGACCTTCTAGGAAATTATCACACTCTTGAGCTACTTGTTGCACTATTGGCTTCAATACTCCAACATCACAACATTCTTCACATCTACCACATAAGTTGTAGCTTGGTGTCTTGCAACACTCCCTTTAGTGTCACTGCAACCATGTCGACTTTAGCATAGTTGTAGACTTATATTCCTCTCTCATTGGCCTTGAGTTCCTTTGGTCAAGGTTTGTATCATTTTGTTTACTCTTATATTGTTGTTGGATTTGAGTAACACAGTGTTTCTCATAGCATTCAGTATTTTCCTTTCCAACATAGTTTATTTATAAGATTTCTACTCTCCTATCTATTTGTCTTTCCATGGAGGTGGAAACACCAAAATGGGGGTTTGACTATGGCAAGCCCCAAAATAGTCCCAACATTTTTTTGTTCTCTGATGTGTGTAGGTACTTGTTCATGTGGAGTTGGCTGGTGAACAAAAATTCTCATGAGTTAAATATTGACCACCTTTGTTCTTATCATTTTCATATTGGCTTTCTCATTATTTCAGTTATTTTATCATTTATCATTTTAGTTATCACTTTAAACGTCAACCACTAAGTTGTTAGTAGGTTTCTTACACTTTTGACTGTTCTCTTCCACTCTTTATCCATATGGATGCTAGCGCACCTATGAGACTAGAAAATTGTACTGCTATCCCTGTTTGTACTATTTTCCTCTAGTAGAGAGTCATATAAGGTATATTCTAGGTTCTAGGAACTTGCTCATTCATCGCCATTATAAATATTAGACTAGTAGAGTGATAGTAGCACTAAGAATAATCTTCATTCTCTATACATAACATCAAACACTTGTCCAACTTGAGGTAGATTAGGGAACACTTCTACTCTTGTCTCTTTGTGACCTAGAGCCTTGGTGTGGTTAGTCCCCCTCTTCTACAAAATTTATGCAAAATGAACCTTCCTTATGCTTCATTCAGTTCATTATATAACTCTAAATACAAAATACTGCTATACTTAGTACTCTCTTAACATTCACAAAAAAATTTCCCTTATTTTGATGTCACACATACAAATTTGCAAGTTTTCACAATATCAGATCTTGCACACATCAAATTTCCTTATTAACACCTTATGCAACTCAAAAATGTCTTACATATATACCCTATTACATCTGCATACATCAATTAGGTTAGCCTAATTAGATGTAGCCCTATTTTAATTAAAAATAGCTTTTCGAGCTCCACACTTGATTCAAAAAAATCTTCATGCTCAAATCAAACATGAAATACTTGATTTAGATTGGCATGTAGCTAAAATAGGTCTTACTAACATCCACAATACATATTTATTCATTACAACACATGATGTGTTTTAAGTCAACCAATAATTGGACCTAAACACAAAATAAGCCAACTGATCACACACCAATGATCCATTTGACAAAATAAACATGCATCATCTAGAATATAAATAGTATTGAAATCTATAAAACATCTGCCGAAATTGTAAATACTAAATCCAAACACTGGAGGAATGCGGGCCAAACAAATTATACCCATTTACAATATATAGAGCCAAAAATTGTATGTCGAACTTCTACTACTTGTAACTTTGTAGAGCTCCTAATTTTTTTTGAAAATTTTATGGAATTTCTTGTCCTATCATAGTTGTGTGCTTCTGAGTTTAAGGGTGTCGCTTAGGGTTTTAACTTAAAAAAAATCTTTTCAAAATTTGCATTGGCATGAACGTTGAACATTATAATTCTTCATTGACCTATATACCCTATTACTGGTCACTTAAGTTGGGTCTTGAGCCATTAAAGTTGTTACTTCCACTGAACCCTTGGGTTAGATTTTTTGGTCACCATCTACAAGTTAGTCATTTTAATTTTAACATAGTTGGGCCAAATATTTCATGTTTAAAACTTAGGTTATAAGGTCTTCATCCTTGAGAGTTAACTCTCATTGACCTAGTTGTGGCCCCATTTTAAGAACTGACTATTTTGGCATGTGCAAAAATGAAAAACATGGTGGTCATTTGATCATCACAGGTTGTTCACAATCATTCACCATGCACCCATTCCAATTTCTGGCTAATTATTTTATTCACATGGGTTGGCGGACTTAAGCCACATGTCTTGCGCTTAGGTGGGCCCAATGATTTTATTTATGATTGTAGGTGGTATCACAAAGAATCAATGATGGTCAGAAAAACACATGGTGACATCCTCACTACTCCCCATGTGCCTGTTCTTGTTTATTTTTTATTAAAATAAATGAATGGGTTGGTGAGCAATTGCCATGTGTCATGATAGGTGGTGGGCTTGACATTTCTAAAGCGGTCAGAAAGCAAGGCTTTGAAGGTGATCAATTGTAGGTGTGGCCATGTGTGTCATCATCTGATTTTTTCCCCACACAATCATTCGTACTATTTCTTAGGATGAAGGAGTCATATGGGCTAGCAGGCATGGTAACATTTCTAACCTTTCTATGGTCAGCCATATATTTTTTGTAGGAAATGAATATAACCAAAAGAAAATCTATGTTAATTATGGAGAAACATGGCCTAATCCCCACCATTCCCTGCCACCCCGTTGGTTTCTATTTTAATACTTATTAATTGGCATGGGCTAGTAGACACAATGAAATTTCTCACTCCATGGAGGGACCCACTATTTCTTAATGACAATGTTTGCTCTAGTAAGGTTTCAGACTGATGGTTGATGGTTGGTGATGTGGACTATCTTTACCAATCCCCATCATCTTGTGAGCGCCCCATTTGTGTCTCCCATTTTCAATGGACAAGTGAGCAACTGCCACGTGGACTACTCCAAAGGGTCTAATACACTTTAGTAGAGATGAAATATTGCTCAAATTTGGTCGAAACTCCTTTGAAATTTAGAGCGTCACCAAGTTTTAACCAAGTCTTTGGAACACATTCAATATTTGGGAAATGCTTTTGGTTGTAGCCATCAATTTTTTCAGGTGTTGGTACACATGGGATAAATAATTTGTGGCAACACATGGTACAGGTTGATATTCTAAGGATTTATCATGATTGCTTCCTGCTATATTGTGGTCATGAATTGTGAGAAAATTAATTCCCATGGGCAAACGAGTAATTATGATACAAAAAGTTTCATCAGGTGCTAAGTATGTGATTAATTATGCAAATAGAGTGGGTGTTTATTGACTTGAGACCTCTGATTGGGAAAAATTATCAGCACATGCAAATTAATTTGGTCATAATTAACCATTCTAGTTAATTCCCATTGTTTCATTTTAGTGTGTGATCAACATCTCAGATTCAAAATCAAAGAAGCTGGTTCATGGCCCTCTTATGTGAGCTCCCTTGGAACATTAATGAATATATGTTGTATCTGGTCTATTTATTGGACTCCTTGCTTTTTATTCTCACCATTTGTTGTATGTGATAATTGAGCATTTGGGAGTGAGCACACTAAGTTATTTAAGTTGTTTCAAAGTTTGAGCTAGTTGTTTGATGTGGAAGGTGGTGTCTCTGAGTTGCTCCATCAACAATGGGTAAAGTGAGTGTATCTATTATCCTATATTTTAGGTCCAAGAGACTACTTGAGTCTCAGAATGTTGTGCCCAAGGAGGAGCAGGATGTGCCTGAGGTTCTTGTAACACCGAAGAAGAAGGCAAGGGATGAAAGGAAATCTGCATGAGGTATTCTCAAGCATGCATATCATCTAAGGAGCTGAATTATCTCTGAGGATTTTTTCAAAGGCAAGAAAAATGAGGTTGAAAGGCATGAGAGAGAGAGGTTGCAAGGAAAAAAAATATCACCAAGATTTTATGGGATGGCATCAATCTCCCATCAAAGTTTTGGATGATCCATCTGATAGTGGAGATGAAACTGACTCTGGCTACCACCGATATCTCATGGTCATGAGTAATTTGACTGACTCTGAGGATGATGTGGTGATGACCATTCCAATTTCAATAAGTACACTGAGTGGGAATTCTTATTCTACCACTGACTAAGAAGAATAACACCTTGCTCCCTTTTTGAGCTGATGCTCAGGTTTTTGTCCTTTGTGCTGACATGTTTCTTTGGGCTCGTGTGTGTGTGATTTTGGTTCTTATTGTTTCCTACTTTTTTTTGTTGATGATGACTTCAGTGGGTCAATATGAACATGCAAATTTTTATTCTAAGATTTAGTGCCTTTTGGAAGGCTAGTGGGCTTCTCTGATAAATGATTTTTGATATTTTTCTCTCCCCTATGTTGCAAATGATGACTTATAATCGTATGGGGAATATATTTTAAATTCTATTGAAATTGAAAATCAAATGAGGTTAAACGTGACTATAACTTAGCCTGGTTCTTATTGCTCACTTATTCTATAAAAGGGATTTCAAGGCTAATTACAAAGGTCGATTTCTAAGTTTTAGAGATTCTCTACGTGAAAAGCTATGTATAGGAAGAAATATACAATATAATGATGATAGATAGAATAATAAGAGGTCAAGGGTATAATTGAAGTATGTAGTAATCTTAAAATAGTCTTATGCAAGCCTCATAAATTAATGAAAAATATAAAGTTCTTATATAATTTCTCTTGCAAGTTATGAATGAAAAGGTTAATGATCTTCTAGTTCATCTTCAATTGTTTTGGTTGATTGTATCGATTTTTTTTGTCTTCAATTCAATGAGTTGATTAAATTCTAAAGTAAGCTCATAAATCTATATGGAGGAATACAATATTTGGTAAGAATTTATCTATAGAATAAAATGAGTTGCATGCTACAATGTGGTGTGACAATATTCTAAAACTCTCTAAATGAATGGCTTATGTATTACTGATTATTACATAATTTGACTCTGTTGCCTAATAGACAAAGCACTGGTCTATTTACTAAGCATACTTTAGATCGACCAACTAGAAATGCACCTTGACTAGAGACTTGGAATGAGAACAATAAATAAATTAAAATACTTTCAATTATAATGTGTAACTCTTAAATTCCTCTCTATTCCTAGAACTAAGTAGTAATTTGTTCAAAGACTAGCCAAATCTTTGGTGAAGGATGCCTAGTTGTATTCAAATAGGAATTTTTCTATGTGTAAAACTACTTCTAAGGACTAACTATCTGTTAAAATTATTAAGGAATACCCTTCTAGGTTTTACATAGCCCAAAGAGTAGGAGTGAGGGCCTAAAAATACTTACTCATTAAGTTTGCCACTGACTTTGACATTTCTTGAGCATAAGGGTTGGCTACCCTTTAGAGGAGTTCAAGGTTTAGCTGGAAATATGAAAACCAACATAAATGAAAACTTCATTGGGGATGTATTCAAAACTTTGGTTGGAGATGGTCTTATCAAAAGAATCATTCAAATTTGTAACCATTGATTGAAAACTCTATTCTCTCATTTGCCCATTTGAGTCACCAAAAGAATGGCAACTCCATTGGAGAGAACTTTGAGGAATTTCCAAATACAAGAATCCTAGTTGCAAACTGTTATAGAGTCAAGAAGTTGGTGAATCTGAATGACTGATTCGGATATTGTGAATTTTTCAGACCTAGAAGTGATTTTGTTGCAAATTTTTTAAAGAGTTTGTGTGACTATGTTCTTGGAGGAGACCCAAAAGGAAATCTATCATCAAAGGAACTTCATATTTCTTGAATTTCAATCCTCTATGAAAGGAGGTGGCGACTCTGTCTAAAGAACCAATTGAAAGATGTGAAGAGAGTTTCATATCTAAAAATATTTTTAGTCAAGAAGAAAGGTTACTAGTTGCCACAAGTTTCTAGGTATTCTCATAATGTAGATAAAAGTTTCCATGAAAAAGAAGTTTTATGAGAAGTTTTCAAGACTTGAAGATAAATGGTTCCCTATTAAAAGAAATTGCATTAAGAAAAAGAATATTGGTGGTCCTCTTCATACTTCTAAATTGTAATATTTAATATTTATAATGATGTGAGAAGTATGTTTGTTTCTAAATTATGCCTCAAAGAAAGTTTCAAGACACAAAGGTTTAACCTATATCTTAGGATTATGGTTAAATTAGTGAATGGGGCAACTATTTGAAGTTTATAATATCTAGATACTAAACATAAGAAGGTTTCCCATGTGATATAGCAAGTAAAATATGCAGGGCAATCAAGTTTTACCATATCCTCAAAGGGAATTTTTTATTGAAAGGTATATTCCATGGATTTTAGTGGTATTAAGGGTTTCCCTAACCTAATTCCTAAAAATTTTAGGAAATATTTTCCCAAATTCACAGGGAAAAGTTCAGAATCAGCCTCTACGCATTTTCAAACATTTGTGGATTTGATGGGGGATTATGAGGTGAATCACGAGGATATTGTCATGAAGCTTTTCGTTCACTCTTTCAAGGACGATGCTATAAATTGGTTCTCATATTTGCTTGATTATTCTATAGATTTATGGAATCAATTTATGGTAGCCTTTGTAGAGAAATTTGGTGAAAGAGTAAACCCAAATGTGGTAAGAAATTTTTGTATGGAAATCCCTAGAAATAAAGATGAGTTGGTTCTTTCTTTCAACCTTAGATTCTCAAAGTCAATAAGGGATATTCTAGAAAGTATAAAACCAAATGATGTTGAGTGTTTGGTTGTGTATCTTGGTGCATCTGATAGTAAGATGAGTTATTGTCTGAGAGACAAGGAACCCACAACATTACACAAGGCATATAAAATTGCTATGGATACTGAAAATAATCTGAAGTATTCAATGATGAAAGGATATAAGGTTGCAAGTATTGGTGGACTTAATAAACCTATTGTAAATAGAATTCATGGAGAAAACAATAGAATTTATTGTCAAGAGAATAATGCTTTTGCTGCTCTAATTTTTCAATCATCACAATATGCAAATCATAGTAAGCTTCTAGATGAATATCAACTAAGATTACTAAAGTTGATCAAGTTCCTTCTATTAAAAATTTGTATGAAATGAAAAGGCACAAAGAAGAGTCACCCTATGATTTGTTCTCAAGATCATTGGATGCTTTGTTGGAGGTTCCTAAGAATCTCAAGCCTAAGGATTCAATATGTTTTGATCTTTTCTGTGAAATTTATGATTCTAAACTAAGTAAATTTCTAAAGGAATTGAAGCCTTAGAATTTTGATCAAGTATTTGAGTGGATAAATTATGTAGAAGGAATCAAGTGTGATCATGTACAAGAGATGATGTTTCAGAATATTGTTAGTGTTTGTCCTATTGATGAAGATCAGAGAATAATGCAAACAAAAATAGAATTTATAGTAGAGTCTGAACAACCATCTTGTTCTATAGGTGAAGGTAATGATTGTAATCACTTCACAAGTAACATAAATGGTGATTAATACAATGGTGATGAAAATGAAGACATTGGGGTCGAAGAAAAAATAGAGAGGAATGAATTTCACCACTCGAAACTTCTAGTTTAGGGGAAGGAAAAAGAGAATAATTAGATGGGAATTTGGATTTTACTTATAGTAAATGAATGCACAAAATTTTATAACAGTGTCAATTAGTTTGAACAAATCAATGAAAATATTGCAAAAGTTATCTCCATTTTTTTTCTCAAATTGCATATAGATTAAATATATCAAGGATATGTTGATTTTTCATTGCAATATCTTCGCAGTTGTGTGATTTGTGTATGGGTTTCTTCAAGTTAAGAATTAAATTTTGTATGCAAATTATTGTGGGTTTGAGGGAATAAAATGGATCTTTAAGTATGATTATGCAGTAATATGAGAGGTTACAATTAATGTAAGGCATTTTTTTTTATAGGGAAACTAATTTGAAGTAAGTTGTTTAAATTTTCATTCATGAACTTAGGTTTGACTCCATGCCTTAGGAATATGCTTTGATTTGTGATATTACCCAAATCATTTTCAGAAAAAATCAAAATCATTTAAATCTCTATTACTTTGGTCCTCTTTTGCTTTCATGTTTAAGTTATCATAGTTTTCTATATCTTATGGTATTTGAGAGAGTATATAGGCTAAGTTTGAGATAATTTATCTGTTAACCCTCTATGTGTTTAAGATGAAGATATCTAAATTATTTGTTCTTAGCAATGCTCAATGAAAATGGGATTATGCTTGAACCTGGTAGAATATAAAATACCCACTAGTCATATATCCAAGAACTATCCACTTTCATAGGTTTGTAGTTTGTTTCTTAACAAGTTTATCATATGCTTGGACCTACAATTAGGAACACCCTCCTGAGTCTCATGGAGCTCAAAGTGAAGAAGGCTTCCATAGCCTTGTTTGTTGTCTTTTCTGGTCTTCATCTTATTGATAGTGTAGATTCCTTTTCCTAAAAACTTTATCCCCTAGTTTATGAATTGTGTTTCTCCTTAGGGTTGAAGATTGCAAGAAAAATGACCAACATAACTTGCAGCATGTTTATCCAAAATCGCTGAAATCCTGATCATAGATTCCTTTAGTAGTCCTAAATAACATACTATAACTACATAATATGATCTTATAACACATACAATTCTGGACAAATTTTTTGGATCAAGATGTCACCAAAATATATTTACCGAACCAGACAAAACTATCTACAAGAAATTTTGTCATCAATGACAACACATCAAAAGGTTCCTTCTTCATTCTTTCAAAAATATCCCCCTTTGTCATTGATGGTGTATACACCTAAAATTGGTCTGGAGAATCTAATTAGTTAAATATGACTTATTTGATTATTTATCATAAATTCCTCTACTATTGAATAAATAGAAATATTAATTTATATAGTTCACTTTTAAATTCACATTTAAATTCTTCTAATTCTTCTATTGTCTCATCTTAATTAAATAAACAAAAATAAATAGTTTTCTTGATTTAATTATCAATTCCCCTATTTTATTTCTATCACATCAATCTAAATTGATTAAATAAAGGTTAAACACTTTATTGATTAATTATCACATTCTTCTATTTTAATTTAATAAACAAATTCTATAGTTTTTTTTATTAAATTATTTCTCTCTTTTGCTAATTTAAATAAATCAAAATATTTAAATAAAGACATAAATAAAATTCCTCTGTTTCCTCAAAACCAAATTAGATATCATATGTCTAATTTATGTCAAAATTATGTCAAAATTAATTGATTCAATCTTCACAGGAAGATTTGGAGACAAATTGGAGACAAATTGGAAATCAATCTCTCAATCCTCTTCCATCAATCCTTCCTATCTTCTTGCCTGGTGTTTTCATGGGTAGGGACAATTCCCAAAATCTTCTCAATCTCCTCCATCTCTCACCATTAAATTCTCTAGATTGAATTCAAGCCTCTACTTTGTTGCCCCTGTGCAAATCTGCTACTAGGAAATATATAAATACAACTTCATTCAATAGGAAAAAGATCCAGAATATTCAAGTTTAGGCAATATTACTCAATAGGAAAGCAATAAAGCATAAAATAATCAAGAAATCAAGCATTTTAGCAATAGCAACAAAAATAGATTTCATATCACGGCTGCACACTTTAGCTTCATCATCATAGTTTTCATGTCAATTCATATTACAATAGTTTTCTTTATCATTTAGATATTGTCAAATCATCACATTATTGCATCCAGCATCATTTCATTCTTTAGATTGGAATTTTAATAGTCACAAAGCTTATAAAATCTAAGAGCTTCCAGTAACTTAATAAATCTTTAAAGATAGGAGACAATGGGATGCTTTCAAGTTTCTGCTCTTTTTATTAGTTAATTATTGTAGAATATGTTGGGTCTCAAAAATGAAAGTTTTAATCAGAAGAGTTTGCCAAGATCTTACTATACTTTTGGCCAACGTACAAGGCCAATTGATGCAATTGTACCTTCTTCTCTTTAGGTTCTGCTAGACCAAGGTGGGTGAACCTAATGAATGATGTAGATTTAAATGTATTTCCTAATGCAACAATCTACCCACAATGGCAAAGGTAGTGGATAGATGAGAATCTCTACAACTACTCCTACTCCTACTGCATAAATAAAAGGATTTTGAATGAGTTGTTTGTTTATGAATTTTATCTCTGGGTTGAGGCAGATCAGTGCCTTCTATCCAAATGGGCAATGGAGTGAAGAATATTAAGAATTGAATGTACTTCCCCCTCTGTCTTAATTCAATTTGTTAGGCACTTTGAAAATGAAATCTAATGAATGGCATATAATTTAATTTATTTATGACTTGCATAAATAAGGCTGGAATGTTTTCTTATCAAATTCTACTTCAACAATCCAAAAGAAATCCTAAATCATTGTGACTTATTTGAAGGAATTTAACTTTGACTTGTAGATACCAGCAAATAAAAATCACAAAAGGAAATCAAACATATGCTTGATATATTGACTTAAAATGATCAAAGGACTTCATGTTGGAGACAACTGAATAAGAAATATGTATTATTTCAACACAACAATTCAAAATAATTCATCCATTGCTCTGCTTCAAAAAAGGTCTATCATTATTTAAATTTGCCTAGTTAGAAAAAATATGACTCCTACCATCTAATCTCCTAACCCCCTCTTACAACTACTTTTTTAATTATTTATACATTACACATCAAGGTTTGTGGCCCTTCATTTTTTGTTACATCCGTTTCACATTCCTTAACAAACAAAAAATAAAATATTTGATTGTATTGCCTTATCGACAAATCAAATATTTAAACTATAGTCCTGCTTTTAATTTTTTTGTATATGCCTTTGATTTTATCTCACCACCTTTTCCCGCTCCATACATTTTATGCCTTTGTGACCATTTATCACTTTTACCACTCTACTGTGGTCAACATTCTACCTCCCCGCAGTATCACGGTACTCTGACCTTGACTATGTCAGTGTCATTTATCACCTTACCGCGCTACTGCGGGCTTTGACTTTTCCACCCGCAGTATCGTGGTGCCTAGATTTGGTGGTTACCCTTGATGCTTACCACGTTATTGTGGTCTCCTTTCTGACTCTTTATAGTTGCGTGGTAACTGCTAACCACTATCCTTTGACTATCATTGACCGTTACCCATTACCATGCTACTGTGGTCTCCTATCTGACCCTCCGTGGTTGCATGGTAACCATTCTCAACTACTTCCTCTTGTTCACCGTGGCCACTACGATCTATGAGATGACCACAAATGGTGGCACGGTAAGTGTTGCGTCACTGCTTACTAACCCATCTAACCATTTATCGCACCACCGCGGTCACTGTGTTGACCATGCGCGGTGTAGCGGTAATGGTTATCATGACTGTTATTTACTACCACCACCATACCACAATCCCCTTAGTGGGAGGCCGCAGTAAAGTGGTAAGACATAAAAATTAAATATTAAGGCAGCGGTGTAAGGTATAAGGTGTGTTAGCATTTTGGATGGCAAAAAGGATTATTTTTTCTTGAAAAAAAGATTGGAAAATTTTATTTCAAGGGGGTAAAGACTGAGGATTTTTAACAAAGAATTATGAGAAAGCCTTAGAATTTAAATGGAAATTTTGGGTTCTAACAGTGGCTCCTATTGGGGATGAGTGATTTGCAAATCACTGCAAGAATCTTGAGTATCTTTAGGAGAGTAGACCGAGTAAATGATATGAAAAAATGAAATCCATGGTATATGGAGGGAATGAACAGATGAATGATATGAACGATGGAGCAAATGGAGAATGCAAAACCCTAAGTTACTATGCATGGAAGAGAATTTTTTAAAGAGGCATTGCTAAGAATTGTCCATGCACTGGAAATCCTTAATCCTCTGTACCTACTTTGGTTAAAAAAAAAAAAAAAAACCACAAGGAATGGCCCCAGGCCACCACAAAAGAAAATCTTGTACTTTCCTCTGTCATAGAGTTTGTTCTGATTAGAGCTCATCAGGTTTCTTTTGAAACTATCCATTCCTCCTGCCCTGCAACATGTACTGCCATTGAAAACCTTCAAGAAATCATTGCATTTCAACCTGATTCATATTCATTTTACCATTTTGCATTTCATCATTGTAATTATCATATAAATTTTTTTATCACCATTAGCATACAAAGTGTATCCACATTCAACAAAAAATTCATGGGCATGCTCACTGCCATATGTTGCTGAATGTGCCTGCAACTACACTAGGACCTAAAAATCTAAATACTTCACATGGCAATCTACAAATTCAATCTCATCAACATCCTTTGAAATAATCAAACCAAAATCACTTTCCATCTCTTTCCTATCACTAGTTGGCATTAACACACACACTTGATCCAGGTAGTCATCCTTATACATAGTTGAATCAACAAATGTTGGACACTCATCATCAATAATATGCAAACCAATATCTTCCTTTTGCAGGCAAAAATTATTCGAATCACATACCTCTTCTTGGACACAAATAGATTCATGATCAGCTTCAAAGATTTCCTCATCAATCTGAGAGATGCACATGGAGTCAAATGAATTGTTACATATAGTATCTTCACTGTCAAAGCATATATAGGCTGGGACCAAAGTCTTGGAACCATCTTCATGTGCATACTTCTGGTATTCCAGAGTTAAGAAATTTGAAACTTGCTCACTGTTGAGTGAACAAGTCTCTGCTTCAATATCTTCTACCATGTCTCCAACCTCTTCTTGATCTTCATAATAGGTGCAACAATCATCCTGTTGAAGATCAATATCCACTATTTCATCTTCACAATTTCACTCACCATCTATTATGCAAGAGAAACTCTCCACATCTTCATTATTGGACAACATGATATCTTCTTCTACTGGAGCTTCTAAAGCACTATTTGTAATATCCACATACCTTGTCCCAAGTATAGAATCAATAAGTCTATTCACTACATGCAAGGCACACTGTTTTGATGATTCTAGCCAATAAACTGATTCAGGCTCTAATGCTCTTAAAAATTATGTAGCAAATGTGGGTCTTGTTGGCCTAAAATGAGAAGGTAATTTCATACAAATGTCTACCATCCTATTGTATAGAGAGTTTACATCTTCTCCCTTATATCTCCTTATATCAAAAAAGGCATCCACAAGATTTTTTCCTCTCTCTTCAATTTGAATATTCTCATCAAAAATATTTTGTTGTGAATAGAGTACATTACCTTTATTATCAAAATTCTCAGTTGCATCATGTGGCACTTGTGGTGTCCAAGATCTCCTGCAATTTGTGTCTTCATCCTCACTATATGATGGATAGTTTGGTGATGTACTTTGAGCACCTTTGACTCCCAATTGTAGCAACTATTGGTTCACTTGTAGCATCTGTTGGTCCAAATGCAGCCTTTGTTGTCTGAATTCCTTTAGCTCTTGGATTGATTGATGTCTTCTTTCTTCTTCTGCCATCTTGACAAAATATTACTACACTACATCCATGCATTACTTATCAAAATAAAACAGAGTCGCCACCTACTTTTCCCAAAAGTAGGAAAATGAAAAAAAATTGTTTTGGTTTACCCCAGCAGAATCTCCAAAAAAAAAAAGTGAAACTTTGCTAACTCAATAGATGGATAGGCTAAAAACTTTTCTGTAATTTTTCTCCAGTGGAGTCGCCAAATTGTTGGGTCTCAAAAATGCAGGTTTTAACTAGAAGAGTTTGCCAAGCTCTTAATACACTTTTGGCTAATGTACAAGGCCAATTGATGCAATTGTACCTTCTTCTCTTTAGGTTCTACTATACCAAGGTGGGTGAACCTAATGAATGATGCAAATTTAAATGTATTTCCTGATGCAACAATCTACCCACAATGGCAAAGGTAGTGGATAGATGAAAATATCTACAACTAATCCTACTCTTATTGCATAAATAAAAGGATTTTGAATGAGTTGTTTGTTTATGAATTTTATCTCTAGGTTGAGGTAGATCGGTGCCTTCTATCCACATGGGAAATGGAGTGAAGAATATTAAGAATTGAATGTCTTTCCCCCTTTGTCTTTATTCAAATTGTTAGGCACTTTGAAAATGAAATCTAATGACTGACATATAATTTCATTTATTTATGACTTGCATAAATAAGGCTGGGATGTTTTCTTATCAAATTCTACTTCAACAATCCAAAAGAAATCCTAAATCATTGTGACTTATTTGAAGGAATTTAACTCTAACTTGCAGACACCAACAAATAAAAATCACACAAGGAAATCAAACATATGCTTGATATATTGACTTAAAATGATCAAAGGACTTCATGTTGGAGACAATTTAATAAGAAATATGTATTATTTCAACACAACAACTAAAATAGGAAGGTTTCAGCAATTCAAAATAATTCATCCATTGCTCTGCTTCAAAAAAATTCTATCATTATTTACATTTGCCCAATCAGAAAAAATTTGACTCCTGCTATCTAATCTCCTAACCCCCTCTTACAACTGATTTTTGAATTATTTATACATTACACATCAAGGGTCATGGTCCTTCATTTTTTGTTACATCCGTTTCACATTCCTTAACAAACAGAAAATAAAATATTTGATTATATTATCTTATCAACAAATCAAATATTTAAACTATAGTCCTGCTTTTAATTTTTTTGTATATGCCTTTAATTTTATCTCACCACCTTTTCTCACTTCGTACATTTTATGCCTTTGTGGTCTTTATCACTTTTACCACTCTACCGCAGTCAATATTCTACCTCCCCGTGGTATCACGGTACTCTAACCTTGACTGTGCCGGTGTCATTTATCACCTTACCTTGCTACTGTGGGCTTTGAATTTTCCATCCACGATATCATGGTGCCTAGCTTTGGTAGTTACCCTCACTACTTACCACGTTACCGCGGTCTCCTTTTTGACTCTTCGCGGTTGCCCAATAACTTCTAACCACTATCCTTCGACTATCGTTGACTGTTACCCATTACCACGCTACTTCGGTCTCCTCTCTGACCCTTCACAGTTGCGTGATAACTATTCTCAACTACTTCCTCCTATTCACCACGGCCACCGCAGTCTGTGAGATGACTACTAGCGGTGGCGTGGTAAGTGTTGCATCACTGCTTGCTAACCCATCGAACCGTTTACCACACCACCACGGTCACTGTGCTGACCACATGTAGTGTAGCGGTAACGGTTGTCATGATTGTTATTCACTTCCACCTCCATACCGTGAGCCCCTTACTAGGAGGCCGCGGTAAAGTGGTAAGACATAAAAATTAAATATTAAGGCAGCGGTGTAAGGTATAAGGTGTGTTAGCATTTTGGATGGCAAAAAGGATGATTTTTTCTTGACAAAAAGATTGGAAAATTTGATTTCAAGTGGGTAAAGACTTAGGATTTTTAACAAAGAATTATGGGAAAGCCTTAGAATTTAAATGGAAATTTTGGGTTCTAATAGAATCTTGATATAATGTTTCATTAAGAAGTGTATTTACATTGTTACTTATTCACACTTACAATTTGGCACCCACCGTGGGGCCTTAACCCGATATTTCACAAAATTTTCTAAAAAGTGTGGCACAGGTTTCTGGCGTGTTCAGTCTAGCACGAGCAAGAAATTTTTTTGTGCTTCCATAAAAAACTATAGCACTTCCATGGAAAACTATACTGCTTATGAGTTCTATTTCAGTGCTTCCGCAAAAATATAGAGCATTCAAGAACTATTTTAGTGCTTATGGGAAGGAAAGTATAGCACTTCCATGATCTATTTAAGCACATCGACCACCCGTTTCTAGTACAGCTGATATAGCGCTTCTATGGAAAGCTTTAGCACTTTTAAGCTCTATTTTAGTGCTTTCAATTATAGCACATCTGACATAAACTATAGTGATTCCATTCTCTATTTTAGTGCTTTTGCAATTGTTTATCTAGATCTGACGCGATCACGACCATAATTTTACTTTGATGCATTTGGACTAAAAAGAATCAATCCTAGGGTAGTCACTTGGTTTAAAATTTATCAATCCTATGATAGACATCACACATTTTCTATATCAGTTAAAAAATTGACACCATGACTTTTGTGAAGCAAAATATTCACATAGAATAGAAAAATTTGTCTTTTGGGCTTAAAATAAATCATTATTTGTTGTGCTTGTGTGGTGAATAGGCTTATGCTCTCCCCTTTATTGGGTGATCAAAATGCCAGACTCATCCTTCATTTTCATGTAATTTTACACTTTTGTTAAAACCTTTAGAAGGCCTGTCGTATTGGGAAAAATTACTCACCCTACAGGAACGACCTAAGTGGGAACACCTAAAGCCAAGGATTCCAACCCACTCTAAATAAATGTGATTTGTTGATGAAAGTCCAACTGGAAGGTAGTGTGCAAGATAAAAATCCCTAAAATCTTTGTTCTAAAGGTTGGGAGGTCTCATGAGGGAGTTTATCATTTGTCGCATTGCACAAAAACACCATCTAAGAACCATAACAAAGTATCCAACTGAGTCAGTAACCAGATAGTGTAATACATATAGTGAAAGAGGAGAGGAGAATCTTCCCCCAAGACACTCACCATATAATTTCCAAGGACCGTTTTCTCAAGGGACGGGAAATCCAACTTTGAGTACGCACTTGGAAATGACAAAAACACGGGCGCCCTCTAGCGGGTGACACAGCTGTGCGAGTCAACACAATTTTAAGATGTGGGTTGTTGAGTATAACAATGAACTTTTTGAATTTAAGAGTGAGTCTATCTAAAGTATATATTTATTAAAAAAACTAGTAGAAATCAATAAGGACCATTCGTGGTTCTTGAATATACACTATTTGTTCAGATTCTATGACTAAAACAATTATTCTACAATATGCTTGTTGTGTTTTCAAATCATTATATCTTAGATAATAGATCATCTTGAAAACCACAAACCAAATCAGGTTAGAAAAATTCATGGTTTGATATTGGAAATCCAAAAAGTTTGTCAAGAAACCCAAGAGACCACTTGGTTACCAAAATCAATAAAAAAAAAGGTGTTTCTTATATCAGAGTCGAAAAATCTTGTTACATCATAGAACCTTCATACATAGGTATCATGATTTTGCTAGAGGTTACACTGGTGATTATGCCTTAGAACCTCTTTACTCACAAGCCTTCTTCCAAAGGATGGCCCTTACACAACATCATAATCATAGTCAACCCATACGTTAGTCGTCCATCCCACAACTGATGATAGAATACCCCACAAGGCCAAATCAAATTTTACAATAAAGAGTCTTAACACTCCTAAGTTCTATTTTAGCGCTTTTGAAACCTATTTCAATGCTTTGGGACTCCATTTTAGTGCTTCCATAAAATAATGCTTCCACCCTCTATTTCTACACTTTTGAGCACTATTTTAGTGCTTCCACAAAATAACGCTTCCATCCTCTATTTCAGCACTTCTGAGCACTATTTGAGCACTTCCATAAAATAACGCTTCCATTCTTTTTTTCAGCGCTTTTAAAAAAAATTTAGCGCCTCCATGAAATAGTGCTTCTAGGTTCTATTTTAGCGCTTTTGAACTTTGTTTTAGCACTTTCAAAACAAAGAGTTTCCAAACATATCAGTCAGTTTGATTATCATCTAAACACGGCTTTTTGTCAAAACAAAAGTATCTTTTCAACATAGACACAATGTAGAAACCAAAAATAGATAGGTTCTTATAGGTTAACTATCTTTTCAACTGAAACACGAAACTTGCAAACCATAAAAGTGTCAAATCAAAACAAAATCTTGGTTATTTAGCTAAATTTTCATCATCAAGATATTATCATCCTACTATCATGAAACGACACCTGGTAATCAGATTTTTAACCTAGTCTTATCAATAGGATATATTATCCTATTTGACTTTGATAAAAATTCACTTGACATTTATCCAACATAGAAGATCAAAGTTTGGTAGGAAGAACAAAACACTTGTACACCAATCTTCATCAAGTTACAAAAATAGAGGCTCTTAGAAAAAGAACTTGAAACATCAAATACAATGGTAGAAGAAAATCCCTGGAATAGTCTACATAAAAGTGACAAGAATGAAGTAACTCCATAAGACATATAAATAGCACAACAGGACCCAAAATTCCATAAATTCATGGAAAATATCTTAGAGCAAGACATGGAGAAATATCTCTTAATGTTGGTTGAATCGAGTGCCAAGCTTCCCAAAGACTTTGATGTAAATCGCTTAAAAGAAGCACCACGAACAAGTGAAACCGACATACCACAACAAACATAAGGTGTAGATCCAGTTGTTGCCTTAACAAACCAAAAGCAGAACTTGCAACAAATACAAGACATATCAAAGGGAAATACAAAAGGTATGCATTATAGGGCATTTGTCCTTATCCTTTTGATGTAATAGTAGACATGATACCTTTCCCTCAACACTGCGAATTCCCAAAGTATGACAAATACAATGGTAAGACAGATCCGATCGATCATATATGAGAATTCAAAACCATGAGCCTAGAGTTTGCACATGTAAAGTGGGAAAAATCTTATTTCCAAGAAATGAAAAAAATTTAAATAATATCATTTATATTCAGAAGAAATTTTTCATCTCATTCATTTAGACATCAAAGAACTAGTCGATTCCAAAACAACGAAATAAATTCGATAAGATAAATTCATATACAATCCCAGTCTAAAACATACATGTGTCATATTACACAATTTAGAATTCTAAATATAGTAGATGATAATAATATCAATTACAAATCAATACTTAGGCATTCAGTCGCCTTAAGCTCTTCATTACATATTTCAAGAATAAATAAAACATAAAAGAAGATTCCATCCATTGATCTTCAATCCAATAGTAAATCTTCAATAAAGAAGATGAGAACAAGGATCAGGCACTTTTTCCGCCCAACCTCGAAGCTTACGCTTCCTTGGAATTCTTAAATCATTCTAAGAATACCCGACCCTACATGAATTGCTTAGAAAAAAGCTATCTACGAGCAAGATGGAATCTGGTGCATGCCTAGTATAACTAGTAATACGACAAGCATTTTCATTTTTCTAATTCATTTAAGAAACAAGCAAGTTCGATAATAGGATATGGTAGAGAGCTCGATAAATCCATCTATTTCAATGGTCCTTAAGTTACTTGGCCAAGTAAAATGTCATGCACGACAAATAATAGTAGTTTTGGAAAAAGAAAAACTATGCTCTCTAATAACCCATATTCGACACCCGTCTTGGAAGGTAACTTTCCCAATACATAACATGCAAATTCATTATCAAGCATGTGAGTTTCCATTCAAATAAAATAATCAATATTTCACAAACACATGAAATGCACTTTCATTTTCAAGCAACATGGTTTTCATTGCAATTTAACTCACAGTTTTAAATCATAACTATGTTATGTTCATGTTCATTATGTAATTGAATTAATGTAATTTAAAAATAAGGTGTATCTCAAGTATGTAATTAAAACATATTAAACAAGAATAAATGAGCACACATTCTTTTGGTTCAATCACTCATAACATTCGAGTTTACTTTAATTAAAACCTTCTCTAAAATTCATTTCATTTTGAATTAAATATTAATTCAATTCCAATTTAAATACTTTTTTGGTTTTCATATTTTCTTTTAAAATATAATCTTTATCTAATTCATAATCATTTCTAGTTTACACTTCAATTTTGTAACTATTTGATATTATCTCAAAAATTGTCGAATTTTCACTATAGTTTTCAGCAAATTTGAATACTTGAAAATATTAAATCCTATCATTTAAAATGTGATTTTAATCCATAATCTTCCATTTGTATAATTCTGCAATTTATTTTCCTAAATCTCGGTTTTTTTTAATTTGAAAAGTTCATGTTTTTTTGAAGTCTTGAAAACACAACATGTTTCCAAATTTCATTCAAACAAACAAGTTTTTATTGTAATCTTTTCAAAAATCAGAAAATAAATTAAATAAATAAATTCATTCTTGTTTATGGTTTTCTGTTTCAATCTTGTTCAAAATTATTTCATTGAAAATTCCAGTTTGTTTGATCTTTTTTCAAACGTTTGCTAATATAGTGATGATTTTAACGGTAAAGTTGCTGAATAAAGAAGCGGAAATTGATCAATTTTAAATAATCTATGTTTACGAATGGATAAATGGGTATGTGCAGGATCATCATGGAAAAAATAGGCCCTTAAGTGGCAATAAAAAGACAGAAAATCAGAGTTAGACAACTTCACGTAAAAATTTGAATAAGTTATCTATATTATTTCAAAAAAATGTAAAAATAGAATTTTTATAAAATTCAATGTAGTTTCTAAACTACTAGACCTTTATTTAAAAAAAAAAATCTATTTGGTGAAAATTTGAAATTTCAATGCAGTAATATTTAAATTTCAGGGTAAAAATAAGAAGTAGGTGTTTGTCTAACCACCCTTACCACAATAAAATGATAATATTTTTTATAAGCTTTTAGATATAAGTAGAGGACTCTTGTCCCAATATGATGCATATTTTTTTATAATTTTTTTCCAAGTAAATAATTAATTATGAATTTTTTATTACAAATTTTAAAAAATATAAAAACCCGTCTATCTAACCACCTTAACTTGGTCAAAAAATCATGAAATTAATTAATTTTTTTTTTAATCCTATACTATGTGAAGCATAGAATGTGACACATGTTTTGGATTCAAAAAATGTGATACCGTTTGAAAGTTATATATTTATTTCAATCAACCTATCAATTAGGACTTTATTCATAATTCTAATAGAAAATCAATAATAATTATTTATTAAATTCAAAGTAAAGAACAATTTATATTGGTGGAAAGGTGAAAATCTCCTCTAAAAACCCTTTTCATTTCATCAATTTTGGATAAAAAAAAGTCATCAGCCACATGGGTCATCATTTGGCTTACATATTGCCACTTTTTGGCCCATCATGATCCTGCACATACCCAAATACTGATTAAATGTGTCTACCTCAGTCCTCTCTTGTTGTGTTTCTTCTAGATCTGAAGATGATTCGTTGTTTTTCTACTCTTTCTTGGATTTCTATTTGTTTTTTGTTGCTCCTTGTCTTCTCTCTTTCCCGGTTCTCTATCAATCTTATTGTGTGTACTTGGCTGAACTGGAGATTGGTTATGTCTTTATAATCTCTGTACCTTTTCATTATCTTTCCTATGGCTATGTGTGTGAGGGCTGCACTCAACTATTATTGTCTTCTCCTTTCTTTCCCACTCTATCTCCCATCCTCCTCCCTCTATTTCCTATGCATAAAGGAAACATAAATTAATTCTACTTTTCCCCAAATCTCTCTACTTGGGTGCACCTATTCTCCATTATGTTCAAGTGTATGAAGAGGAATAGGGAGCCCTATGGCTGTGTGGGTAATTGGGAGGCTTGTTGGCTATGCAGGAAGTATGTGGAGGTCTCTCTTTCTTTTAAGAAGAATTTAGCTCCCTTATAGCCACGCAAGGTGAGTGTTAGCATCTCCACAATAATCAATATCTAGACTCCTCTGGCCGCATGTGGAATGTGAGAGCGGGTTATTGATTAGGTAATTAACAGTCCTCCTCCCTCTAGTGTGCATGAAAGGAAATGAGATGATTCCCATACAAAATATCAATTCTGCCTGTGTTTTTTTTTTTTTTTAAGATTCCTCACTCCTCATCCAATTTCAAATTTCTTCTAGTAACTGACTACCCATTCTCATGCAAAAATGTTGGAGTTATTCACAAAGCCAGATCCCCTTTTCGTGTTTGATCTCCAGTTCAAAACTCAAACTCAAAGTCTCCAATTTTTGATTGCTTCTTGATTAATTGGAGATATTTTTCTTCAGCTTGTTAACTGAAGTTATTTTTTTTAATGCAAATTCCAATTTTGCACGTGAACAAGTTTTATCAATTTGAAATATTTGTTTAAATTCTAATTTTTAAATCTTTTCCTATTTCATAATTTTCAAATGAAAATTAAAAAACTATTAATTTTATAACACCTTATTGATTTCATTTTAATAAATTTCGAAATAAAAGACTATTTCATTACATTTTAAAATGCATGCATCAATATTTCAAACAATGATAAAATATCAACATATATTATTCAATTATCTAAATAAGATCCATTTTCTCACAATTTAATGAAATCATAATTTAAAACAACATATATTTTTCTGCATTTTGGGAAAATCAATAAAACTATATTTTAAATTTGCAAACACAGTAATCACAAAATGCATTAAAATATTATCTAAGTGAGTGTGAGATTTTGTCTTACTTATAAATGTCAATCGGCTAAACAACTCTACCTGATCATTTTTCTCGCCTTCAATCATGTTCATCTGTTCCTGCGTTCACTTGCACTCGATTTTACATTAGTAATGACAAACCCCGAAATTAAATATAAACGCATTTCAAACCATAATAATTGCATCTCAATTTCAATTTCATTTCTATTTGAATTTCAATTTAACTTTCATTAAAAATATCATTTAACTTCAATTTAAATAGTGACATAATGATTAATAACTGCATTTAATTAATCAAATGAAATCTATACGTGACAACACAAGAGGAAACTTATCTGATGAGGTTATTTCCAAGAAGCTTGGGAGGTCTGTGTATGGAATGGTTTTCCAAATTACAACTAGGGATACAAAATTTTGAAGAGCTTGTCAATAAGCTCATATCCCAATATTCTTTTAACATCCAACATGATTTCATGATAAAGGATCTATGTAACATGAAGAAAAACAAAGGGGAGACATTCCTGTCCTTTTTACAAAGATGGCGACGACTATTTGCTAGGTATCCTCACTCCATACCTAAGGAAGAAAAAATGGAGTTGTTCATAGACAATTTGATGAACGAGATGAGTTACAGACTCAAATTACAATATCCTCCTACGTTTGAAAAGGTGATTAAAAATGGCCTTAAAATTGAAGAAGTACTGATCAAACGAGGGGTTATCAAACACTAAAATGAAAAAAAAAAAAACACCAACTCTTGAAATCAATACATCAACAATGACAAACCGAAATTCTGGAAAAACAATAGAAATACGGGGATCAATGAAATGGCTAATGATTTACAAAATGCAAAACCCATTTTCAACTTGACAGCATCTACTTCAAAGAAAAACCAAAACAATGATCAAAAAATCAAGTCAAATGTCATTCAAAACAACAAAAACTCAAAACCACAAACATACCAAAAATCATCAAACCAACGTAGGTTCACACTGTTAGGCCAAACATTGGAATCAAAAATGAGGGAACTAGTTGCAAGTGGTCTTATCACTACACAGGAAGCACTATTTTGGGATCCAAAATTCAAACCACCATGGTGGAATGACGTGGATTATTGTAACTTCCACAAAAATAAAGGCCACAAGACTAATGATTGCATGGAGTTAAAACACACAGCTCAAGATCTTATTGAAAATAAAAATGTATATGTAGAGGGACACCAAAACAACAATGATCATACAACCTTCAAGGACCCTTTACCAAATTATGACAAGGGAGCATCATCTTCTACGAACAATAAAGGTAAAAATGTCAATCATTTCTAGGATACCACGATCCTTTATGTTACTGAAGTAGAAAGTGATAATACCATTGGTCATCACATGGACAACCACAAAAGCAACAAAATTACCCCACTGGATTTGATCCCGAGCATAGAAGTCTCTGAAAATCAAATAAATGTTTAAAAGACCAGAGAAAGATAAGACTAGCAACCACTTAATTTAATGACAAGGGGACAATCCAAGGTAATTTTAAAGGGAGTTGCACTTAAAAACACAACTCCACCTCCAATTCAATACAATATTGTTGATCATCTTCAAAAAATTCCAGCACAAATATCAATATTGGAACTCCTTAAACTATCACCATCACATAGGGAAGTTATAGAACAAGCACTAGTTGCCACCACAATACCCAAAAATATAGATTTTTTCCAATTCCAATCTATGGTAGGACATTTGACTACACCACATTGTCTATCATTCTTTGAATAGGATGATGTGTCACTTAATTATCTGCATAACACTACCCTCCATATTAAAATTTTG